>JANUSC010000404.1:0-188109 GCA_025200525.1 Camellia lanceoleosa
CCAAAGTTCACTATGAACTAAAAGCCGTGAGAGAAGTCCAATTTAGCAGGATTGGAGGCTAGGCGCTAGACGGAGAGTGACATGAGGCAGAGAAAGAAGTTGGGTTTTAGGCCAAAAAGAAAGAAATGGTCGAGAAGAAATGTTCAAGCCTTTTATGGTCGAACAAACATTTTTGGTTGAAAACCAAATAAAAGACCATTCATGAAAGAGCTTGTTAGTAAGGGAAGTACCACGTAATGTGAAGTACTGGAGGATGCTTCAAAGTAACTGAAACAAAGTGGCCAAGAGGGAGAAACAAAGGCACAAATGCCAAACATCCAATTTGGCTCAAGAGATTGAATATGGTACACATACTAACAGACATGAATTCCAAGCCGGGAGATGAGAACCATAGAGGCAAGAAATGGACCCAATCTCCCAGCCTTTCTTGTGCAAAGACTCACAAGTGAGTATGGCGAAGATGATTCCTAAATGGCTACCCGATGGAAACTAAATGATGAGAGAGTGAAGAAGAGGTGAGCATTAACCTCTCATATCCCCTTTTTGAATATCCTTCAACTCTATGACACACAAAGAGATGTGTCAAGCCTCTCAGATATCAAGGCCTTTTTCTATTGGATATAATTGAACCGTAGTCTTGATAGATAATGGGGCAACAGAACTTATCAGCCAAAATCTTCCTTGAAGAAACCCTTTGAAAAAAGGAACTCCTTGGTTAGATCCTAATTCAAAGACAACCATCGCCGGGTTTCACTGGAGACAAACAGAGGCTCAGAAATTCGCTTATCAACTCCGAGCGTTGAAACTGTGGATCGTGATGACAAAGATTCTTCGCTATCGACAAAGTACGTCGCTAAGTACAATGCTTCTTCTTTTACTTGGTAGTAGATTGATTCACACTAACAAAAGTGTGCCTTTCTTCGTATCGTAAAATAATGACGGCCTCTGGGCAATTTGAGACAGAGGAAATTGATGTGCAGATCCTCACACCCTTCATAGTCTCCAGATGTGACAGACTTGGCAAGAGGCCAAATTGTATATATATCGAGGGAGTGATACCACTCAAAGATAATCGAGGAAAACTCCGATGGCTTAACCGAAGTATGACTATTGATGAAAAGAAGTGATGACACCGCTAAGCACTTAATGTCCAAGAAAGTGCCGAGTAAAGAGGGGTATCAAGTATGATGATGACAATGATGCCCTCGTTGCAGAAAAGTAAATGAAGTCCACAGCAGCCAAGTCTTTGGCTCTAATTAAGTTCTAATATTGATGTAAAACTCAATAGTCCAGTAGAGTAACAAGAGCAAGAGAAAGAAGCCAAATGATAATTGGTCGCAAGAAGAAGCAAACAACATGCCAAAGTTTTGGTCCTCGACAATGTTGCAGTGGATTGGACATCAAAACAAAGGTCCAGGAGATACAAGTAAAAGAAGCCTTTATGCTGACAGACTTTGTCTAAGAGGAAGAGGGAAGCATGTTGAATCTTAAGAACTCGGGAGCGTAACAAAGCAAGAAGATTCAGCTTCAAGGGCAAAAAGTGGATCAAAGAAGAGTTCGCAGTAGTGCCCCGGCACACAAGACCCTTGTAGAAGAAGTAAATTTAGGGAAGCGTTCTATACAACAAATAGCCCACCCATATAAGTGCTTGTTTGAAATGCTTCCAGACAAGGACCAGCTTGTTGGTTGTTCTCAAGAAATATAAAGCATTTGTTTTTGCTGGTCTTATAATGTCGAACTCACTGTAAATCGATAGGTCTGTTAAGTGGAACATAGGCCTCCCCACGCAGGCCTCCAATTTAAGCCATACAAGCAAAAAGCCAAGAAGAATGAGTCTAGAAGTGATCTTGTAGTTAAGGAAGAGATTCTTAGGAGTTCACTACCTGCCAGCGTTTCGGTGTTTTATCGTGTGGACATCCGTATGTTGGAATGGCTATCCAATATTACAGCCTCAGAGTGTTAAGAAGAACGTAAATGAGGGTATGCTGCATTGATTTTCTGTAAACTTAAATCTAAAGCACCCTCCAAAGATGATGAATATCCTATGCCCATAGTAGACTTTGGTTGGTGGACGCCCGCAATAGGTGATCAGATTTTATCAATGATGATGTAGCACTCCGGGTTATAAACCACAAATCAGATTGCAAGGAGCGAGGATGTTCACAAGACAAAGATTCGGGATGTCTCGTAAATATTGGGACCTTCTCAATGGGTTAAAATGCCATCAAATTGGCCCAAAGAATGTCAGTTAAGTTACATCGTGAGGGCTATGAACACTATCTTTCATGACCTCATTGGAGTGGTAGGTATTTAGAGTATTATATTGATGACATTGTAGTTAAATCCCCAATCCATGGAGGAGCATTCTGTTTCACTTGTGAAGGTACTCTTTGAAAGAATGAGAAAGTTCTGTTGGAAACTCAATCCTCTTAAGTGTGCTTTTTAGCGCATCATCCGAAACTTTGGGCTACACTGAGTACATAAGAGAAGGAATACAGATTGACTTAATAAACAGCCAAAGCCATCATCAATAGCTTGCCAAACCTCCATCAAGTAAGAAAGAATTACAAAAGTTCCTCGGACAAAGTTAATTTTCTTTCAAAGATTCATTTCTAACATCAGAGAGAAAAACTAAAGTATTTTTCTTTCCTTATTACAAGGCTAAAAGATGAAGAGGAATTTATATGGACACTAGAGCATCAAATTGCTTTCAAAGGTATCGTAAAGCCTATTTCTGGCTTAACCCTCTAGTGCCAACATGCCACCAAAGGGGTGAGGAAGCTTCTGAAGTTGTAATACATATAGTCGAGTAGAAGATCTCATTGGCTTTGCTAGACTCCAAGACAAATGCAAGAAGGCAAGAAGCTAAAGTTATTTGCCATTTACCTTAGTAAGGTTTTTTAAATTCTTGTGAACGTAAATACTTAGTCAGAGAGAAAGTCAGGCCCTTGCATTGTATCAGACTTGTCGCAATGAAATTAAGATACTATCTTTGCTTACAATCTGCTGCGGTAATTAAGGCAACCAAGGTGACGGTTAAGTATATGTTATCTAGACTCCATGTTGAGTGGTGAAGAATTGGCAAATGGATATTAGGCTTATCGTAATTCGCATTTAAAATATGTTCCCTAAAAAGGCAAGGAAAAGGACAAGTTTTTAGCCAATTTTTTAAGTGCATAAAATTATCCATCTCAAAATGTAGAAGCTGGAAGGAGATAATGGAACTTGGTATATGTGGCTAGTGTTAAGCCATAAGGGCAAATGTGGTTCGAGTGGATCGTAAAGTCAATGTATTTAACCGGAATTTGTATAGCGATTAATCACCACGAAGCGAACAGAAACCACACATGGTTTCTTCAAAAGTGGATGCAGATTACTTATTCTAATAATCTGCTCAATATGAAGCCTTAATAGTGGGGATTTGAAATTCTTATTGGACTGGCGTTCACAGACGAGTTGACGTGATTTTGGAGATTCCTCAATTGTGGTTAACCAAGTGAAAGTGGATTTCTTCAATGCTGTCAAAAGTATAAGCATGTTGCCATACTATGTTGTTGCATTACATCCTGCCTCTCAATTTTTCAATAGCAAATGTAACTCATGTCCCAAGATTCTAGTCGAATAGAGCTGTTAATGATGTGGGCCTCCGTAAAAGCTTCAATTTCAAGATGAAGGATAATCCTCAAAGAGATGTTTGCCAAACAACATATCGTAAAATTAATACCAATTTTAAATAAAGGAATGTGGTCCCGGAAGTCAATCATAATGACTTGCGTGAATGGGTAAGAGATTGGAGGCATCCAATAATGCAAGACTTCTTGATCGTCCCATCCTCGAAGGCGCTTAGAAAAAATTAAATTGCAATCTATGCTTAATACATCAGTGATACCAGAATAATGCTCTCCTATAAAGGGGGGGGAGATGGTTTATTGGTCGAATAAGTTTAGGCCCTGCAGAAGCATATCGATGTTTCTATGACCGAGGTTCATGCGAAGGCATCCTCGTGGTGCTTCTATTAGCCCGGTGTGAAGTATTGAGGTGGTTGCTCAAGGCATTCCTACTATTGGCACATTAACTATCCTTAAAGACCTACTCATGGAATATGCAAGGGCGTAAGTATGTCAAAAGTTATCATGGCACGATCGTGCATGTGCCCATATAACCTCGACCAGACATTAGTAAAGTTTTGGCCATTAGAGAGGCGACATGGGCCATGGATATGATGTGGGAAAATACACTCTTCTTCAAGCATCATTGTTTCATTTTAGTGGCCACCGACACTTACTTCACTAAATGGGTTGAAGCTTAAGCCATACAAAGGTCGCAGATTTAAACCGAGGTTATTATTGGATCTTCATTATGATTTAATCTGACGATTTTGGTATCCCATGCACTATAACAACTATTGATAACAGGATCTGTTTGACGGGAAAATGGCAGAAAAGTCTTTGTAAGGCAGTAGTTTGGAATTAGCCTTGTTAATTCCATTCTTATTATGCACAAGCCAATGTAGTCAAGTTGAATCATCCAATAAGTCCTCCTAAAAGGAATACAAAAGTTGTGCGAGGACACCCTAGGATTGGCATAACTTGTTATTGGATGTATTATGGGCTTATAGAACTTCCCCAAGGTCAAGCAAGCAGAGTCACCCTCATGCCTTAGTATATGGGCATGATACAAAGGTTACTGTGGAAATTAATGTTAAAATGCCAAGACTAGCTTAAACTCCTTATAGCAATACCATCGAGTATGTGCTTGGAATTAGAAAGCATAGATGAAGCTAGAATTCTAGAAGCATTAAATAAACATTCTTTTTCAAAAAGCAAGAAAGCAACCAAAAAATTATAATAAGAAAGTCAAACACATTGGCTTTGATGAAGGTGTGATTTGGTTTGGAAGACAATACTCCCAATAGGAATTAAAAGCCATAAGTTTGGCAAATGGTCACCTAATTGGGAAGCGAGATCCATATCAAATTAATAGAGTCCCGCCTTTTGAGCATACCATTTGAGAAATTTGAATGGATATATACATCCCAAAAAGATTAATGGCAGTATATTTGAAGCCTTATTTTCCAACCATTTGGGAAACACAAGGAATAAAATAAATACTAAGTACAAGAAACACAAGAATACTCCAAATGATAAACAAGAGTTTGTTTTTTTCATAAAGAATTAAATACATTCCTGCCATAAATTGGGTCCCGTAAATCAATATACAATGCCTTTAGTTGTTCTTTTTTACAACAGTATGTTTTAGTTTTAAATGATGAAAACAACTCAATGGTCAGAGTCATTTCTTGCCGCATCAGCCCAATCCTTGGTTGGTGATCAACATTGGTATCGCCTGCCAAAGTTGGTCAAGGGCTCTGGCTTGACTACGTATAACTCCTCCTCAAGTTGAGCCTTCCAAAGAGTTGAGTTCGGAAAATGGGAGACAGAAGAATGTTGTTCCTTTAGCCCCCGAGACTTCAAAGATGTACTATGGAAACAAAGTTCGTCTCTCACTACACTTCTCCTTCGCATTTCTCGCAAAGATGACAAATGTTGGATGTAAAAGCTGGGTCAATAGTAGTCATCATCGAGATAGATGACTTGAGGCGCTTATGCCGATTGCTCAAACAACTTTGGTAATAGATTGATCGGGCGAAGCCATTTCTTATTATAGGCCTTTGTAAAGCCTCGGAAGGAACCTTTGAAAAAGATATTAGTAACCTGACATACCGCCTATGTCCATCGGAGGTGCAGAAGGCTTACTACCGAGAGGAAGAGGAGCTCTAAGAATTTCTAACAAGGAATCAAAGCCATAACTAATGGTTTTCAAATTTCTCATCATTAGCTACCGGAGTAGGTAGAGGGCATGCTCAAGAGACTGGCTAGTCTTGCTTCGAAGATATCTACCTCATCCGGTGGGGACATGTAGGGGTGCAGAAAGAGCAAGCATGGAAGCGTACAAGAGGACCCAAGTATAGGATAGAGAAATGGGTAGAGATCTTCAAATAGCTTCCCTATAGTCCTAGCCACCAATAAGTCAAGTTGGAAGAAGGGCTAGAAGTGCAGGTAAAGGAAATAAACCATGGGTTGGAAAGCTACCAAAGAACCTCTTCAGTAGGGAATTAGCTACCATTAGAGATGAGAGCAAAGAAGCTGAATTTCTTAGGAGGAGGAGGGGAAGAGCAAGGCTCAAAAGAGAACTCGAATTGGAGGTAGATCCAAAGATAAGTAAGAAAGATACAGATTTAATATAAAGGAAAGAGATGCGTAAATGCTTGGCCCTGCAAGGAGGGTACATTGAATGTAGGGCCTAGGAAGTGGGGAGTATTATTTAAATAGTCCTCAGCATTTTTTGCATTCTGATCAACTTCAACTAAAATCGAGGGAATCCTTATTGGAAGAATAGGTCTCAGCTATTGTTGTCACGTAGTAAAAGAAGAGATGTAAAGTAATGTCAAGTTTTAATACCAAAATTTGATATGGGAGAAACAAAGAGTAACATGAAAGAAATTACTTGTTTTATGATGGCAGGAATAGGAGAGTCAAGGGAATAGTGCTCAAAGCAATATGTTACCTTCTTTTGTAGTCCTCCCTTGACAGGATCAACAGCATCACAGCTTGTTTCCTTCATCTCTTAAGAATTGTCTGCCGCTGCCTTCTCAGCCTCTCAAAAGACAATTATGGCCTTAGAATGTTCTCTTGTTTTACCATCTAGCGCATTTTAGCAAATTTCACTTCACTGAATGTGGTCTTTGACCAAATCGTATGAGAGACAATTAATATCTTCCTTATCTTTTTTCTTTTGTACCGGTATTGCCCTCGCTCCTTCACTCAATTTCTTTCTCTCCAATTTGGGATTCGGATTCTTCTAAGTGAGTTCCCTTCCATTACTCTAGCAGCTGTCTCATGGATGGGATCTTGAACCAAGTCAAGAAGAGACTACACTCTTTTTCCTTCTTTTCAGTGTGACTCTTGCTCTTGAGTTACCTCTTCTTCTTCTTTCTTCTTCTTCTTCTTCTTCTTCTTCGCTTCTTTCTTCTTTGCTTGAACCTCGTGTACTTCCTTTTTAGGCTCAAGTAAAAGTCTTTTCTTTTGTTGCCGCTTGCTTTTTGAGAAGATTTCAGAGTCAGTCTTGGGTCTTAAGAAGAATCTCTGAGGCAATCTTAACCACCTTCACAAGAGAAGAACTAAAGATAAGGCTAAAAGCATTATAAAGAAGGCAAAAGGAGAAGAGACAAGGGTATATACCTTTCTTGACGCAAAATCGAAAGTAACTCTGAGAGAGGAGAAGTTGAGGCAAGAGGAGTGGTGGTGGTGGCAGCACAGAGTGGTAAGAACAAAGGAATAGAAGTAACAACTCCAACTCCTTTCGGCTTGGGCACATCCAACACTATTAGTAGATCTTTAGGAGAAATAGCCAAGCATACTTCCATATTGGTCACCCACCGCTTTTGGTACCTCTTCAACAGTTACCTTGAGGAAAGAAATGGATGTACTCAAATTTGACCAAGTCCTCAGATAAATCTTAGAAGGCTCTTCTAGTCTTGACCTTCGAACTTTCAAATCCTCGGTGGTGAGACTTAGATTGGTAAGTTATTGCAGAGAGGTATTGGGACCTCATGAGAAGCCAAATTGTCTAGCAAATTGAGTAAGACAATAGGGCTCAAAGAATGCATTTGTAAGCTCTGGGGTTCATGGTTCCAAGGAATAACTCTCTAGGAAGCATAATAGAAGCTCATATATCTTTACGAACAGTGAAGCGAGAATCTATCACTTAGGAAGTTCTTCAACCAAGATGGGCCAATGGTAATGGGTTCAAAGGATGAAAGTTGTAAGAAGAAGGAGAAGTTGGAAGTCAGGAAGAAAGAGAAGTAAAAGCAAAGGTAGAAGGATAGCGTGAAGCATTGGCTAGCCTCATGCCATGAGTAGGAGGGTTTGGCTCAAAAATTTAAGGCATTTGGATTGTAACTCAAAGAAATAAGCAAAATCCAAAGTTCAAGAATCCAAAATGGCCCTCCTTGATTGGCATCTAAGGGTTTTCTCACGTAAGAGAGAGCGTGCTCTATATACGTGACTCTAGGACGATGGAGCTAAAGCCACCTTCTTTTGTTAAACAAGGGCTTTGGCAAGAGGGCAAATTGGCATAATTCTTTGAGAGGAAGTGCGTAAAAGGAACTTGCAAATCCAATATAGTAGAAAGAAAAGAATTCCCTATCAACACAGTGACTCTCTCTTTTATTCTCACTTTGACGGTTACATAGATGAGTTAAAAGAGGGAAGTGAAAAAGGACTGCTAGGTTAGGATAATCTGTCCAATGGGGGTTCATGGGGATAATCCTAATAGGTGGCAAATGTCAAGAATAGTAGGAGCCATCATCCCACATTTAAATTGAAAGAAATTAAAAGCAGATTCCAAAAGCACAGGCATCGTAGATTAAGAAAGGGTCCTCCGAGAGGGTTAACTTGGATAGCTCTGGAGAACGCCGAGAAGGAAGAGTTCTGAAGGTCCAGGATCCTATTAGGGACAACTCGATCATACCATTCTCGCCATTCCTGCCTCAATGGGCCATCGGTGGGGGCGGTTCGTTTCACTTCTCCAAGCCCCTCCAGCCCCTCCAACAAGGCCACCTTTTGTAATGAGACAATGGTCTTCCGTGACGAGGATATAGAGTCGGAGCTCATTAGGAATCTCCTTGAATATGGGCCCACACATAGTCTTCTTGTACATGACTAATTTAGGATGAAGATGCGTCTGCTGATGGCACTTTTCTCCCAAATTTTGTACTTTTCATTATTCTCAGATCAATAAGCCTTTTCGTGGCTATAGACGGGCTCAAGACGCCTACAACCGGCACTTTCATGAAGAAGAAGCCATTGATAGAAACACTTTCTCGATGACGGTTAGAAAGGGAGTAGAAAGAAGTGAAGATCTAGAGAGATAAAGGGTTTGTGTGTTGAGCGAGTAAGGATTTCAGAGCACCTAAATAAAAAGGTTTTTAAAAAGCCTTTGTATCTCGAAAAGATATATCGCGAATTGCTATACTAAAGGTAATGCATTTAAGAGTTCTTCAACATTGATGCTTTTGAGGAAAACACATCCAAGATGTTGATACCAGCTTCGAAGTAGAATATTTTGTTTCGAAGCCAGATTTTGGTGCCAAAAGTCAAATAACAACGACACTTAGCCGGAACAAGGTATGGTCTAAAAACAAACCAAAAAGAAGAGGGCTAAGGGCCACAAGACAAGGCACTTAGCCTAAGCCTAAACTAGTTTTCTGCCACTACAAGTGGCTCTACAAGGAAAAAAAGTAGCCTCATTACAAAAAGTGGCCTACTGTGCCTCTCTCTCCCTCCAGCAAAGGCACCAAGGCATGGCCCAAAAACTAAGGTCAGAAACACAAAATGTTAAGAGGTTCAAAGGCAAGGCACTCACCGAGAACTTCGGAGCTCAAAAACAAGCACAAACATGCTAATCATTGCGCACAAACGATGACGCTCGAAGTCTTAAGGTCGGTAAAAATGGGGTCTACAATTGCCCTCTTGAGAACTCAAGTCATGAAATGACGAGAGTGAATGTCAAAGCCCGAGACGACTCTATTTTGACAAGGTCAAGACTTAGACAAACAGATAAGATAACAATATGTATGCACCAGCAAAAGTAAAATGCAAAGGACATGCACAATGCAAGAGCATAGGGTCAGAATGAAACATTTATGCAAGTATTATGCAAAGTAAATACAACAATTGAAGCAAACTAATAAGGTATCGTAATCTCACAAATGAGAAACGAACACACAAACACGCTTACGCCAAGAAGGCTCACAAGTCAAACCACATTTCACGAGAAAGGATATAAGAAAATTATGCAATCTTTCACCGCGCCTTACGCAGAAGGCTAAAAGTGATCAAGTGGAGACACCGAGGTCTCAAATAAGATTCTGACGCTGCTGAACGCGAAGAAAGAAGTGGTATGTTGGAACATATTCCAAATGCTCTTAACCAAAAAAGGTCTAACCCACCGCGGGTGCGAGGAGAAAGAACAATAGCGCCCAAGGCATATGAGGTTAAATGCGATAGATACACAGAGTGAAGAAGTGCGATGGATGCACAAAGTGAGCATCTGCGATAGATACACAAAGTGAACGCGTGCAATAGATACACAAAGATGAATATGTGTGATAGATGCACAAAAATGAACATGTGCGATAGATACACAAAGTGAACAAAGTGTGATAGATACACTAAGTGAACAAAGTATTATAGATACACTAAATGAACAAAGTGTGATAGATACACTAAGTGAAAATGTGTGATGGATGCACAAAGTGAGCATGTGTGATAGATACACAAAGATGAACAAAGTGTGATAGGTACACTAAGTGAACAAAGTGTGATAGATACACTATGAAAATGTATGAATGCACAAAGTGAGCATGTGCGATAGATACAGTGGTGAACAGATTGTGATAGATACACAAAATGAACATGTGCAATAGATACACAAAGTGAAGATGTGCGATAGATACACAAAGATGAACATGTGCTTATAGATATACAAAATGAACATGTGTGATAGATACACAAAGCATAATCAATCTTAAACGAATCTCTTCAATGAACCGCACATCCAATATCACCGGTTGCTTAGCTTCAAATAAACCGCATACAATATCATGCATGAATGACAAAGAAACTTGATAGGTATAATGCAATACAAAGGTATGATGTTTAAGGAATGCAAGAATGAAACATAGCGGCGCGCTTTTAGAAAGCACCTCATGGGGTGAGTGGCAATGAACCGCTTCTACTCGACGGGATCTCCTTGTGTTCTTCTTGACTCTTACCTTGCATTCTTCAATTCTTTCCTTTAACTCACAATATAAAGGTTTTGAAATGCCGACAAGGATTCTTCACGAGAACACTTTGGATGCCACTTTTCTTCTTGACCATATTCACAATTTTCCCTATTCTCCAAATCCGGTGACAGACTAGGTTGGTTCAAGATCCAAAATTGAGGTGCATACACGCCATCTCAACCTATGGGGCTTCTATATAGATTTTAATCCAGGATACACCTCACAGATTTAAAAACCAGACTTTAGTCTCTAAAATCCGGAACCCTTGCGCTCTAGGCATTAGCCATTCGAACTCTAGTTTCCACCGTCGCAATTGGTCTCCTAGGAACTCATTGCAAACATAGCCAAGATGCCCTTGGCGTAAAATGGCACTCAAGAAGAGCACTTCCGACGCCATTATGGCTTGAAGCAAACTTGATCTTGAGCTTGAGGTAGAGGCACACTCATACTTTGGAGTATTGACAAGACTCAAGAGGTACATACTAATGCAATGAGTAATCTTATCAAGTTGAAACAAACTCAGATGCCCATTTTCTCTTTTTCTTTTCTTTTGTAGTCTGAACCTATATAGCTTCGCTAGGTCCCGGTTTTACTATTCTCACATGACCAAGTTGAACCTTGCAACTTTATGAAAGAACAAATCTGCTTTTGCACAAATGTGGAGAATGGCACACTGAAAGCATAAAACGATTTTATTTTTAAATTTGAAATTAAGAAACGAAGTTCTTAATCGTATTGAGCCTACGACCACTACAACAAAAATGACTCAACAATGGAAAACAAAGGTAAAACAACCTACACATATCTATTGACACTTGAAACGACTCAAAACAAGAATCGAGACAAACAAAAACACAACTAAACACAAGACTCAAATGTGCACAGGGAGCTTGGTTCTTCGTATTGTTTCCCACTTTCTCATTTGTGATTCTCACATCACTCTGGCACTCAATCTCTATTTTTCTGAAAAACCCTTTTCTCACTTTTTTCTCTCAGCGCACATCTCTCTATTCTTCAATCTCTCTTCTTTTTTATCCCTCAATTGGGTGGCTGATAGATAAACAGGAAGTTGTGGGCTCTTGCCCCTGGTATTCTACTAGATTCTTCTTCTTTCGCTTCATAACTAGTGAGTTTCTCCCACGTAGGGGTTGCGGTGTGACCAGATGTGCAGAGATTCAAGAATCGCATCGCTGATTTATGCCCTTGGCTAGTTCGAATGTGATTAGACCTATCCGCATGAAGGAGTGGAATACCCTACTCCATTCTAGTTCATGCTTCAGACTTGGCTTGATATCTCACGCTTGGAGGATGAGAGAGCTTTTGACCCTTTGTCGTTAGCTTTAGTCGTGGCCTTTTCTCGCTAAAATGGTGTCCTTTCCTGAAAGTATGGTGACAATGGGGAATGTATAAAAACCCGACTAATCGTGCCCCTAGTTCATCATTTTGACCATTTTTTGTTTTGGCTTTCTACTAAAAACAATTTTGACCAACATGAGAGTTTGATTAACACGCTTGATCGATTTTTTGATTTGAAATCATGCAAGTCGTTGTGAGCACCGGAATTTTTCCTTTTTTGGTCCAAGAAATGGTCAAGTTTTGGAAAAATGAGATAATTTTTGAGAAGATTAGTCACTTCATTAAAAATTCTCAAACTATTTTTGCAAATGGCTACCGTCAACCAACACGTAATTTACTCTTAAGATGTACAACCTCAGATCCAAAACAATGGATAATTACCCTTGTCTAAATGGCACTACACAAAGAACGGAAAGTTGCTCTTGTTTGAATGGCACCGCACAAGAACGGAAGTTACCCGTTGTCCGAATGGCACCACAAATAAGACTATAATCACCTCAAAGTGACGATCACAACCGAACTCCCTGATACAGAGAAGACAAAGATGATTAGAACCATTACATGGACACAGCTTGATTTGGAAGTGTTTATGGTCGACTTCGGGATGAAGTTGCTCACGATCCCAAAATGGGAATCAAGCCCGACGAGTTCTAGGTTAGGTGCACTCGGTGTTGACACTCTCCTTTTACACTCTAACTTTTGCCAAGGCCGCCTTCCGAAGTTTTCGACCTTAAGTAGCTATGTTTTTTCTTTTCTTTTCATTTCTTTTCTTCATTTTTTTTTCATTTTTTCATTTTCTTTTCTTTTCTATTTTTGTTCTTTTTTCTTTTCTTTTCTTTTCTTTTTTCATTTGCTCTAACTTTTGCTTGGGTCACCCTTCCGGTTTTCGGCCCAAGGAGCCTCTCAAGGGTAGAAAAGTGTAACTTTGTCCATGTTGATCGGCTTGAGATCTCGGCCATCCGAATCCGTGAGAATGGTCGTTGTTCGGCCGATGATGTAGAAGTCCATCCAATAGGGGTTGAATTTGCCCTAGTGTTGTGGATAGGAACTTGGTTGTCCTTTAGCAAAAATTTCTTCTTTCCTCCTTTCTCGATTTAGCTTTCTTGCCGCCTTCATTGGTTTGCAAATGACCCAACTTTTGAATCTTTTGAGCATATTTGACATTTTTGCCTCTAGTTCAAGGGTGTAGACACCCTATTTTTGACCTACCTTAAGACTCGACGCCATCGATTGAGCGCAGTGATGGTGCATGTTATGCTCATTTAGAGGTTTCGAGTTTTGGCCGAGAGCCTTGCCTCCTGCCTCAAACTTTTTGTGCTTTTGGCTCGCTTATGACTAAGTCTTGTTTTCCTTTCCTGAGGGAGGGAGTGGTCTTGTAGACCATCTCTATGGTTGTAGACTACTTTTCGTGGTCGAGGCCACTTTTCCCGCTTGGAGACTAGTTTCCGATTTTTGGAGCCTTTGGTTGCGCTGCTTTGTCTCTGGACCGCTTAACATTGTCCGCTTACGGGTTCTTGAACCACACCTTGTTGTCTCGCTTAAAGGAACACTGGGTCCTGAGACCACTTTTGTAGTTGCATACCACTTTTTGATACTCGTCGCCTAGTTTTTGGGGCTTTAGCTACGTGTTTCACCTCTCCGCTTTGGTTTGTTTTTGGTACAAACCTTATTTTTCTTGTTTGGAAGGTGGTACAAGGGTAGGAGACCAAGATTCTCCTGGAGACCACTTTTCCTTTTTCCACCGGGTTTTCTTGTCGACAACCGGCTTTCTTGCTCTTTGACCATCTTACTGTAGGCCACCACACCACCACCTTGCATTTAGTGTGTTGACCTCACCCACCTATGGCCGACTAGTTTTTGCTCGTTGACCACTTAAAGTGGTCACGACCACTTAAATCCAGCGTGCCTAATTCACTTTAAGTGGTCGGCCGCTTTTTGGCACCTTTTTGGAGATATTTTGGGACACCGCACAGTAGATTTGAGCCATCCTTGATACACGGTATGGAGGGATGGCATTCAAGCTTAGCTTCTCCAAGAAGCTTTCCTCTTCTCTAAGAGGAAGGATCCTCCTCCTCCTCCGTGTTCATAAAACTGAGGAAGAGGATAGATATAGTGTTGTATCTATATTGCCTTGTTTGCTTCATTTTGTGCTAAAAAGTGTAGATTTGTCCTAGTTTAACACACAAACACACACTTAAACACCTTGCTTATGTTGTCGAGGCTCCTTGAGGTTGTTTTTGGTGTTCTTACACCGATTAGTTCAAAAGGTCATGGAGTTGTGTAGACACCCCATTTTTGACCGACCTTAAGACTCAGACGTCACCGATTGAGCGCTCCGTGATGTTGCATATTGTGCTCGTTCAAGTCTCAGAGTTGCGGCCGCTACCGCCTCCCGCTAATGAACCCTTTTCAGGTTTTGTCTCGCCATAACTGCACTGCTTTCTCTGCTTTTTTCCCGAGGGAAGGAGGTGTCAGAGGCTATCTCCTGGGCCGGAACTACATTTCGTGGGTCAGAGGCCATTTTGCCCATTTCGGAGTCTTGCCTCTTGCCTGATCGCCAGCCGGTGCCTCGCTCGACCGCCCAACCATCTCCGAAGTTCTCCTGCTTTTGGTTTGCACCTCTTTTTATAGTTCCGAGGAACACTGGGCCTCGATGCCCACTTCGCAGCCAACACCACTTCGCGTCGGCAAGCCCATTTTTTCGACCAATCGCGTTTTGGTCCCGAGCATTCATTTCAGATCGATTCTGCTCATTTTGGCAGACACCTCGCTTGGTCCTTCCAAGGGACACTGGGTCTTCAAACCCACTTCGCACGAACACCACTCGCGTTCGGCATTTCATTTTCGGATCCCGAACCACGCAGCTTTTGGCCCCGAGCATTCATTTTGCATCGATGTCTGCTCATTTTGGCAGACACCTGCTTTATCGCTCGAGGAACACCGGGTCTCGAAACCCACTTCGCAATTAACACCACTTCGTGCGGCACTTCATTTTCGGACTCAACCGCGCTTTTGGTCCCCGAGCATTCATTTCAGATCCGCTTTATGGTTTTGGCAGAGACCTGCTTAGTCCTTCCGAGGGACACTGGGTCTTCGATACCCACTTCGAATCGAACACCACTTCGTCTGCAGCCCATTTTCGACCCCGCGGTTTTGGTCCCCGAGCTGCTTTTGCATCGGCTTTTGTTCAATTTTTGCAGTATTTCTGCTTCATCATTCCGAGGAACATCAAGGTCTCAGATGCCCACTTCAGGGTTCTAACAAAATCTTTTTTTTTCTTGTCCTCAAAATATCTAGATATTTTGCCCTCAAAATATCTAGATATTTGTGGAGAGATATTTTTCACCCTTTTGGCTATTATAAACCAGCAGCTCCTAGCTGGTTTGGGGTTACAAAAATTTCTTGAAGAGCTCCTTTTCCAATTCCTTCATTTCTTAGCCAAAATTCCAAGGATAACTCCAAGTCTTGGCCAATTCCTTCATCAACCCTTAGCTCCTTCATCCACAACACCATTCCAGCAGCAAAGGGATGATTTTCAGTGGTCAAGGATCAACAAATTCCAGCTAAGAAGTTGCAATAATCGGATCTTCAAGGGTAAGTTCCCAAATTCATTTTATGTAGCATAATCTTGAGTGAAATTTTTACCTTATTTCCTTTTGTTTTTGGGGCGCCGACCCATACGGATTTTAGTTTATTTTGAGCCCTCTACAACTTTCTAGAAGGGCTCAACTTCATTTGGTGTCTCCATGATACACTTCCTTCAATATCCATCTTGTATGTCACCAATTTGCATGCTAGTTTTGGCCTATTTGCATTTGTTTTGGGGCCTGACCCCTACTGGTTTTGTGTTTATTTTGAGGCCCTCTACAACATTGTAGGAGGGCTCAACTTCATTTGGCCATTCTATATACCACCTCTCTTGAAATTCACTTTAGGCCCTAATTCTTGCATGCTTTGTTAGGCTTACTTGGATCCGGATTTCAGCCTTCATCAGGCTTAGAAATAGCCTTTTTTGTCTCCTTTTCATGTTATGTTGAGGGCCTTAAGCCATTTGGTGTATATTTTGGTACTTCCTTTGAAATCCATCAAATTTACCGTAAAATTGCATGTTTGTTTAGGCCATTCTAGATTCTGTTTCTGGCCTTCATCAGGCTTATAAAGTGTCTTGTTTTGGTCTTTTCTTAAAGTTTTATTAAGGGTCTTAAGCTATTTGGTCATTTCTTGTGGTACCTCTCTTTATAACCTCTTTTGGGCTCCATTTTGCATAGAATTTATAGCATGTTTATGTTCTGTTTTTGGGGCTTCCATCTTCTGCAAATGTTCTTATTTTTAGGCCCTCTTCAATTTTGTAGAAGCATGTTTGTTCATTTGGGGTGTGTATATATCACTTGTCTCAATACCCTTATTTCCATTTTGCAAACTATTGTTGCCATACTTGTGATCATAATTTGGCCTTGTTCTGTACTGAAAAATGCTATTTTTGGGGACTGTCTTGCCACTGGTTTTGCTGCCATGTGCTGATTTTGCATGTTTAGTATGGCTATAGGTCGCTTTCGTGCCTAATTTCACATTTCTAGATGATTGCATGCTTCGGTTGTTATTTCAGATCATTTCGGCTGTCTTACATCGCTTAGAGTGCTGAAATTCCTTTGCCATGCTTGCATATCATTTCCCATGTCATTTTATGCCTTATTTTGTTCGCTTATGCGTCTGCTGCACGACTTCGAGGCGCCTGCTTTTCATTCATCTAAGATCCCATGTGAGTGTGGCCGAGGCCCTCTCATGTTGGTATAAGCCCAATCTACATTTTCCATGTCATGGCATTGTGTATATCATCGCTTCGGTTTGCGTGTCGAGTGCACGATTTCGAGGCAAATCATTTTATCCGACGGCACTTATGTGAGTGTGGTTGAGGCCTCTCATGTTGGCGTAGTTCAATTTGCATTTTCATGCTTGTATGCCTTTGCTCGGTTTGTGCCTGTGTGCACGATTTCGAGGCACTATATTTTTGTCCGCCGCTTCCTATGTGAGTAGGCCGAGGCTCTCTCATGTTGGTATAAGCCCATCATTGCATTTCGCACCATTTTCATGCTTGTACATCATCGCTTCTATTGCATGCCCGTGTGCACGCATTTCGAGGCACTTCGGTTTATCCGGTTTCCATTTCATCATCGCCGGGCTTATGCGTCTGCAGCACGCACTTCGAGGCACTTCGGTTTATCCGATTTGCACTTCACATCATCGCCGCTTATGCGTCTGTGCACGATTTCGAGGCACTTCGGTTTTATCCGACGGTATTTCACATCATCGCCGGCTTATGCGTCAGATGCATGCATTTCGAGGCACTTCGGTTTTATCCGATTTGCACTTCATATCATCGCCTTTGGCTTATGCGGCGCTGCGATTTCGAGGCACTTCGTTTTATCCGATGCACTTCATATCATCGCCGATTGCGTCTGCAGTGCACGATTTCGAGGCACTTCGATTTTACCCGATTTGCATTTCATATCATCGCCTCGATTTATGCGTCTGTGATACACGCCGAGGCGCCTCATTTTCATCTCATTTTCATAGCATTGAGCATGCTAGGTTGTATATTAGTTGCATTTCATGCATATCATGCATATCGCACGGGAAACGAGGTACATTCCATACTCCGATTCCTCTACATTCATCCCTACATTGAATTGTGCACTCGGCCTCTACCATCATGCATCGACATATGCGTGATTGGTGGCACAAGGGTCGAGGCATGCATATATTTGTGAAATACATCGCTGCGTCTTTTCCTCGCTTCTGCAAAGAAAATCGAGTTTAGCAACTTTCGAGTCGGACGCCAGATTTCAAGAAATATTGCAAACAGAGGCTAATTGGGGCATCCCAAAGGATTTTCGCGCCAAACAACCCCAAAGATACATCATTCGGTAAAAGCGAGGCAACTCGGCTTGCACGCCAGCTTTTATCGCTTTTTTAGTTAATTGATTTGTATTATTTCGACCGTAATATTCTTTCATTTGGGTCTCAGATATTATTTTATTCGACCTCCATGAGAGGGCATAAATGTAATAAGGGTGGGTGAGTGTGATGTATGTCTTCCAACCCCATTTCTTTCTCCCTTTTATTTACCCGCTTTTGAATGGTTAGATATAGGGCATATTTCAATTAGCATACAAAGATGATAGCATGTTTGCATTCATTCATCTGCTTTGCATGCACCGGCTCTACAAGATCATACAAACCGCATTGTATTTCAATTCTAAAGTTGAATACATGTTAGTCGTTGCATTCCATGTGCCATGTTTAGAATAGCCGAGCCTGCTATAGTTTGCATTTTTGCATGTGTTGCATTAGGCATTTCAAAGATATTTAGGATTCATGCATGATTTCTAATCGCTTTGCTTTTGGCTTGGAGTACTTTAAGTTTTATGCTTTAGCATCCTTGCATGCGCAGGAGTGTTGCCATGATAGCATGCTTGCCATGAGGCTAATCGCTATGTGATATAACCGCCTTTGAATGCCTCGGGTGGAGGTTGAGTTATCTCAATTGGAGCAATTCATCGATTGTTTGTTAAGCCCACTAGATTGTGGCAAAATCAGATTTTAAGCCTACCGATGGTAGCATCATCAAACCATTTTCAAACAAACAAACATGAGATGTTTAATTCCAATTCAGACGCCCAATCTATACTTGTTTGTCATGAAAGCATCACATAGTAACCTAGGCTAATAATCGGATAAGAGCATACAAAGTTTTCAAAAACGGATATCGTGGTTAGTAGAGGCCGGTCTTTGAGGAAGCGAGAGGGGGTGCTCACGATGTGACATTCCTCAATCGTACTCAAGTTCCCGAGCCAACTTTGGTGATGACGGACACGTGGCCTTTTGGCACCGAGTCGTGGTTTTAAATTTCCCATTTTAAAATATTTAGGTGGCGACTCATATCCGCAAAGCACCATGTTTGGCACTTCTTTCAAAAATCTGCTTTTTCTTCAAAACGACGGCCGATTTGGACTCTTGGTTCGAGATTTGGAACCACAACAAAATCGAGTCCGAACAATAGCGAGGTCCTCATGGGCGTTGTTACGCTTCGCGACTCATGGGATTTAGAGAACTTGACTCGAACTCATGATATCCGGTTTTGACTACACTTGTGTGTTTCTTTTGCATTGCATTTGCATTGGCGCCTAGGACACCGTGGTTTGCCATCCGCTATTCTCGAGCGGTTTGTCGGAGGCTTGTCTTGTCAAGGCATGTCCATAAGGTCGACGGTTACATGCTCGCCAAGATGGGGAACACAAACCGGTTTTACCGGCACCCTTTTGACCATTCGACCTAGTGCATATTCGATCCATAGTGACCATTCCAAACTAGGACAAAGTTGCTTACCCGCTTATAGGTTGT
This sequence comes from Camellia lanceoleosa, assembly GCA_025200525.1. NCBI lineage: Eukaryota > Viridiplantae > Streptophyta > Magnoliopsida > Ericales > Theaceae > Camellia > Camellia lanceoleosa. The sequence continues at coordinate 19,607 of JANUSC010000404.1, forward strand.
TTGAAGTCACAAGGCGTAGTGAACCCCTAGTTCCCGATTTAAATAGGACAGGGAAACCCTACCCCAACATAGGGGTGTTTTGGCTCTCACTTATCTCATATGTGCTTGTTAGAGGCGCCTCACAGGAATGCATGTATCGCTTATGAGTTTGAGCATCAGTTCAAGGGCACCAATTCAAGATTTTGGGTATCAGTTCAAGGCATCAAGATTTGGTGGAATCGCCACCCGAGGGTATCACCACAGTAATTTTGGGGCGTAATTCAAGGAGGGCACACCATCCCTATGCTCATATCCGCTGGTGAAATCAGCCGAGATGCTACATGTTTTCTTTTGCTAGGTAGTCCCGAACCATAGCTTCGTAAGGCTCCACTATCCCCTGCACATTGACTAGTGCCGATAGATCGGATTAGGTCGAATTCAATTCAAGGAAACCAGTTGTTCTTTCGCCGAGGCAAGGCAAAGAAAGGCCCAGGCTCTCCTGCTCATCTGATCCACACCACCAACACATCACCTTTGTTCGACTCAACAGACCGTGATGGCACAAGGTTTGAAGAATTTGTGGTCAGTGATAATGCAATTGAATCGTGAACCGCCATGCAAAGTTGAGACCAAGATTGAAACGCAAGCCATCTGGGCGCTCGCCTCACATCCAAATTTGGGACCCCAACCGAACTTTGACCCAATTCCGCCAACCTAAAATTTGCAAGGTCCAAGTCCTCGAGAAGGGTTGACTCAAGCCCAAGTTGCATTCTCTGCAAAACTTAACAAGAGGCGTATCCCCTTGATGCTAATGACCTCGATCCGACCGCAAAGTGAAAATTGCGAACCTGAGAAGCAATTCAAAAGGGCACATGGCCTTAACTCCATTCCCGACATTGAGGATGGGCACGCCGAGTCTGGCCAGACAGCCTCCCAGACGGATTCAAAATGCCATATATTGACCGCTTCGACGGGTCTGGGATCCAATGATACATATCCGACTTTTTCTTGGATGTCCTAAAGCCGATGGGTCTCGACTAAGCCACAAAACTCTCCTCAGATGGAAGAACCCCGCCGGGTGTAGCAATGCACTTGGTATACTAGGTTGGAGGACGAGTGAAGCAAAATCGAAGAATTAGCCGAGGCCTTTGTCGATCAATATTCCTACAATACCCAAAGTTGAAATGACCATCCAAGAGCTTGAAGCAACCCGCCGTAACCCAATGTAGTCTTTTGTGAAATTTGTTACAGATGGAGAGCAAAGGCAAAGACAGATGACAGATCGCCGCCTCTTCCGAGAGGGATCAAGTGCAGATGATGGTGCGGAACCTCGAGCATGATATGTTGCGTAAATTGATAGTCGCCAGATTCACTTTCAAAAGTTTGCATGAACTGGGGTTCAGTCGAGAATGCGCTCAACAATGGATCATTCCTGCAACAAGTGAACCGACAAGGAGGGTGATTTCAAGGAGTACCAATGTCAAGTAGCACTATTCCCGAACGCACTCAAACCAATAAATACCACCACACCAACCCTTGCCAATCTGCTTGCAAGTCGACCCAAATGAGCTCAGGCGTAACTTTCACCCCTCTATATGAGCTTGACTAGCGACTAAAGTCTTGATGGAAAGAGGGCATCTCAAACCCTTGATCCTCAACCTCTTCCCAACCCACTCCCACCAGACATAACCCTCCAAGCATCAGAGGTACCATCGCTAGCCATGGTCATGGCACCGATCTGTTACCGCTTTCATTATGAGGTCCAAAATCTCATCGACAACCAAACGATAGCTCCACCTTCGACCCCAATGACCAAATACCTCATCCACATCTCAATCTAATCCACACATTGGCCATCCCTTACGACCCCAAAGGTATATATCACCCCAAATTTCATTTGCCCAAACCGAAGGTGTTTATCCCAGAGCTCGACTTATGCATGATGGGTGCATTCAACCCCGATCATCTCAAACCCATGAACCCACTACTCCCGAAGCCGATATGATGATCAAGATCTTGAGAACTGTGGCAGATCCGCCTTTGGAGTTTTGGCTCATTATCAACCGATCACATACTAAGGAGTTCATGTCAAAGGTTCCTTAACCTTGGGACAGTCGCATTGGAGAAGGCCAATCTTTAGCAAAGTGGAGACCAAAGGATAAGAGCAAGGCAAAGTGCATCGTCCTCATGAACACCTTCGTGGGATATTGAGGCTTTGAAAGTCAAGGACTAAACAAAGAGCAATTCCGTGCGCTTCTTGTAGAGGCACTGGATGACACTTTCGCCAATGAAGTTGGGGGCGCTTTGAATCAAGGGCAAGCCGAGAAGCGGCTTTGTACCAGAATGTTCCTTTCAACTCTAGTCCCGTTTCTAAGAGACCAAAGAAACCCAACAAGACTGTCAATCCCTTTGTCGGTGCATCCAAAGAAAAGCCACAAACCTCAAAATACCCACCTCGGGGCCAGAGGGTGTTTACCCCATCAGACATGTCACTATCAAGGGCCTTGAGGGTCCCGATAAAAAGGGTACTGAAGCCCCGGAGCCGCGCTACCAAAAAACTCCTCCTACCCATAATCCGCCAAGTATTGTGCCTTCCATCAACAAGTTGGCCACGCCATCGATAATTGCTTCCGTCTTCACCATGAAATACAAGATCTGATTGACAATAAGGTTATCGTCGCACCAGACCCTGCAAAGTCTATCGGCACTAGATCGGTGAACTTGGGGGATAATGTGATGTGATTGGGAGATGAACCACCTGCGGGCGGCATTCAGTTTACTCCAGACGTGGGAATGGCACGCACTGTTCTGAGCAATATGCAAATACTAGTTTTGTGCTTTCTGACTTGGGTATTGGGTCAGGTTTTGCTACTTTGTTGTGCGTCTGTCCTGTTGTTTTGAGTCACTTTTATTTTGGGTCCGTTTTGTTGTGTCGAGTCACCCTTGTATAGAGTCGATGATTCCGTGGGGGTGTTACCTACATCATCGCTTTTGTTTTCGCTTGTCCTTTTGCTTTGTTTTGAGTTTGTTTCGCTAGGGAGCCGCTTATGCCGCCAGACTTTGAATGAAACAAAGAAGAATTTCCATGCTCTCAGATTCGCCGCTGCGGTGTTAGTTGTACCGAGATTTGAATGAAATGGCAAGGCATTCCACCGCTTCTTGTGCCTTGAAGTCATTGTAATGACTTGAGTTTTTCAAAACTTTTGAACATCAAGGTGAAAAAACAAAGAGGAAGGAATTCCTGGATTTGCAAAACTTTGATCAAACCGAGAGAAAGAAAGGCGTAAGCCCTTAATGAATGAAATCATGCTTGTTAGCGTGAGTACCGAGAAGGACCCTAGCTTTGATCCAGATTGGTCCTACATCGTTTTCAAAGACGAAGCGATTCGTCGCTTTTAAAACTTTCAAAACAAAATGTTTTATGCGCAATTCGCAAGACTTGTGTGGAATCGCCTAAGATTGTGCAATTTAGATCGCCTCACCGAGACTCAACCCCTTTGCTTCTAAACCTTGAACTTGAATTCGTATGTTCAATCTGCCAACCACAATGTGAGGCCTGTGGCCAGACGGAAGCAAATTTAACAAGAGGCACCAAAGTCGATCAAGAAGGCCAGCCTCATCGTAAAAGCTTGCACGCCAAATAGATCGTAAGCACCTCTAACTAGGGGCAAAAATATCCGATGTGTTCAAGAGCCAAAGGTGATCTTTCGCAAGTCAATACAATGCACTCTCCGGATACAGAGGGTTTCAATCTCAAAACCATTTGGCATGGACTTGTTACACTTTTACCCTTTGAGAGGCTCGGCGCCGAAACCCGAAGGGCGACCTGCAAAAGTTAGAGCAAAAAAAAAAAAAAAGAAAAATGCAAAGATACAAAAATGCAAAAAGAAAAGAAAAGAAAAAAAAACAAAAAGATGAAAAGAAAAGGAAAAAAGAAGAAAAGAATTGAAAAGAAAAGAAAACACAAGAAGGTCGAAAACTCGCAACAGCGCCTTTGGCAAAAGTTAGAGCATAAAAGGAGAAGTTAAATACCCGAGTGTACCTTAACCCCGAACTACGAAGGCTTGATTCCCATCTTTGGGATACGAGGCAACTTCATTCAAGTCCACCAGAAACAATTCAAATTCAATTGTGTCCATGTGATGGTTTTGATCATCTTTGCCTCTCAGATCCGAGAGATCGGATGTGTTCAGCCCGAGAACTGACGACAAGTACATTGCGATGTTATCCAAACAAGGGCAACTTTCCGCTGTTATTCAAGAAGTCATGGCCATTAAACAAGGCAACTTTCCGCTGCTATTCAATGCGCCATGATGTTGCTCAAACAAGGGCACCTTTTCAAGGCTATGCAAACCTCTTCAAGCACGAGACAGCTTTTCCTTGGGTCCGAGGTTGTGCATCTCGAGAGGGGTTCTATGCTCGCTGAGCAAGGGCGCTTGCAAAAATAATTTTTGAGAATTTTTACTGAGGTTGACTATTTTCTCGAAAATTGTTCCATCTTTTCCAAAAACTGGACCATTTCTTGGACACAAAAAGGAAAATTTTCAGTACTCATAGCCTGACTTGCATGATTTCAAATCAAAAATCGAACAAGCATGTTAATCTAACTCCCATTTTGGCCAAAATTTTTTATTTTTTATTTTTTTATTTTTTTATTTTTTTATTTTTTTATTTTTTTTTTAGAAAGCAAAAATAAAAAATGGTCAAAATGATGAACTAGGGGCACAGTTGGGTCAGGAGTTCTGTCTTTCCCCCTTTATCAACATACTCGCCAAGAAGGGTACTTTACCTGCCAGAAGAAGGCACAACCAAGGCTACAACAAATGGTCGAAAGCTCTCACATCCTCCAAGCAATGAGGTATCAAGCCAAGTGCGAAGCACGAACTGGAATGGGCCAAGACATTCCACTCCATCATCTGGACGGATCTGATCACGTCCAAACTCCTCAGCAAAGCATCATCAACCGATGCTAGCTGCAGATTTGGTACACACCCAGATGTAGCGCAACCCCTTTATGGGAGGAATTCACTAGCTGCATGCAGAAGAAGAAGGATCTAGCTGAATGCTAGGGGCCTGAGCCCACAACTTGCTGTTTATCCATCAACCACCCAGTGGAGGGATGGAAAATGAGAGATTGAAGAATAGAGAGATGTGCGATGAGAGAAAAAGTGAGAAAAGGGCTTTTTCAGAAAAACAGAGCTTGAGGGCCGAGTGATGTGAGTATCACAAATAAGAAATGATGGGAACCTACCCGGTGAAACAGTTCCCCTGCACGCCCGAGTGTCGTGGTCTTTTATTTTATCTCGATCCTTGTTTTGAGTCGCCTCGAGTGTTACTCGATGTGTCTAGGTTGTGTGCCTTTTGTTTTCTTGTTGAGTCGCTTTTGTCAGGTTCACCAGTAGGCTCAATACCCTGCTGAGGATCCTTTTCTCATTTTCAAAAATAAAATCATTTTGTGCTCCGAAAAGCCGTGCGTCGCTTCTCCACATTTGTGCAAAATGTAATTTGTTCTTTCTAAAACCGCAGGTTTAACCCAGTCATATGAGAGAACAAGGAAACCAGACCTATCTCGTTATGAGTTTCGCCGCAGCAAAAGCAAAAGAGGAAACTGTCGCATCCGAGTTTGTTCTAACTTCAAGAAGTTCCGAGACTATATTCCGTGTACCTCTTTAGGTCTTGCCAATGCTCAAGTATGAGTGTGCTTCTACCTCAAGCTCAAGATCAAGTCTACTTGCCGTAATGGCGATCAAGCGCCTCCCCGAGTACCATTCTCGCCAGAGGCATCTTGACCGTGTTTATGATGAGTTCCTAGGAGACCAACTGCGATGGTGGAAACTAGAGTTCGAATGGTCGTGGCCTAGAACGCAAAGGTTCGATTTCCGAGACTAAAGTCCGGTTTAAATACCCAGAGGTGTGCCTCGCTTGAAATCAGATGGCATTCTATAGATTGAGATAGCATGTATGCGCCTCGCCTCGATACCGAACCAACCTAGTCTGGTCACCCCGCTGGAGAATAGGGAAAGTTGTGAGTATGATCAGAAAACAAGCGGCACCGTGGCTCCTACATGCAGATATTGTTACTTGTCAAAGATTTTAGAACCTTTGTGCCGTGAGTTGAAGGTAAGTGTTCAAGAGCACGAGGAGATCCTCGTGAGTAGAGCTGTTCACCGCCACTCGCATGAGGTGCTTTCAAAAGCGCCGCTTGTCCATTTATTGCTTTCCGCTAGCATCATGCATTGTATTGCATTGTACCTATCAAGTTTCTCTCATTTCACTTAGTGTATCAATCACGCCATGCTCATTACTCGCATTGTCATGCACACTTCACCGCACTTGTTAGTGCACCTCAAATCCATCGCGCTATCTTGCGCACTCAAATCAATCGCGCTTATCTTGCGCACTCAAATCCATCGCGCTTATCTTGCGCACCTCAAATCAATCGCGCTTATCTTGCGACTCAAATCAATCGCTTATCTTGCGACTCAAATCAATCGCGCTTATCTTGCGACTCAAATCAATCGCGCTTATTTTGGCGACTCAAATCAATCGCGCTTATCTTATGACTCAAATCAATCGCGCTTATCTTGCGACTCAAATCAATCGCGCTTATCTTATGCGACTCAAATCAATCGCGCTTATCTTGCACCTCAAATCCATCGCGCTTATCTTGCGACCTCAAATCCATCGCGCTATCTTGTGCACCTCAAATCAATCGCGCTTATCTTGGCGACTCAAATCAATCGCGCTTATCTTGCGACCTCAAATCAATCGCGCTATCTTGCGACCTCAAATCCATCGCTTATCTTGCGCACTCAAATGAATCGCGCTTATCTTGCGACCTCACCGCACTCGTTAGTGCATCGCATCGCGCTTATCTTGCGACCTTATTTGTATCACATTGCGATGCATCCATTCGCCGACATTGCGGTGTCGACTTTCTAATCATAGGAGTCACATGGAATATATGTTGTTAGCATATTGTTCTTGTTGAATTTCTATTTTGCGTGCACGATATTGTATGTACGGTTCATTTGAAGTCGGTGCACTGCATCTAATCGCCAGTATTGTATCTTCTCCGCAGGAGACGAATGAGAATTACATGATTCTCTCGTGATTCCTAACTCGCATGAAATGTAGTTGTTTGTTTTGCATTCTTGCTTAAAAATGTTGCATCTATTTGTCAATACCTACTTCATTACAAATTTGCCGCACTTGCATGATCATCCGCTTCTTGCATATCATTTGCATTTTGCCCTTGCTCGAGGCACGTCATGCACATATCTTTGTTTATCTTGTATGATTGTCTAAGTCTTCTACTTTGTCAAAAATGGGTCGCCTCGGCTTTGACATTCACTCCGCCATTGTTATGACTTCCGAAGTTCACAAAGAGGGCAATCAGAGACACCCCATTTTTGACCGACCTTAAGACTCGACGCCACCGATTGAGCGCCGTGATGTTGCATACTGGCTCGCTCGAAGTCTCAGAGTCATGCGCGCCCGCCTCCTGCCATCAACCCTCTTTCAGGTTTTGTCTCGCTTTGCCAACCGACTGCTTTTCTGCTTTTCTCCCGAGGGAAGGAGGGTCCTCAGAGGCTATCTCCTGGGTCGTGAACTACATTTCGTGGGTCAGAGGCCATTTTGCCCATTTCGAGCCCGGCTCCTTGCTGGATCGCAGCCGCAGGTGCCTCGGCTCGACCGCCTAACCATCTCCGAAGTTCTCCGGTTTTTGGTTTGCACCTCTTTTTATAGTTCCGAGGAACACTGGGCCTCGATGCCCACTTCGCACTTAACACCACTTCCGGTGTCGGCAATTTCATTTTCGGACCTCGAACGCGCTTTTGGTCCCGAGCATTCATTTCGCATCGATGTTCTGCTCATTTTTGGCAGACACCTCTGCTTGGTCCTTCCAAGGACACCGGGTCTTCAAACCCACTTCGCCGAACACCACTTCGGTCTTGGCAATTTCATTTTCGATCCCGAACCACGCTTTGGCCCCGAGCATTCATTTTGCATCGATGTTCTGCTCATTTTGGCGACACTTCGCTTTATCGCTCGAGGAACACCGGGTCTCTGAACCCACTTCGCAATTAACACCACTTCTGCGTCAATTTCATTTTGACCCCGAACCGCCAGCTTTTGGTCCCCGAGCATTCATTTCGTGATCCGCTTATGGTTTTTGGCAGAGACCTCTTAGTCCTTCCGAGGGACACTGGGTCTTCGATACCCACTTCGCAATCAACACCACTGGTGCGGCAGCCCATTTTCGACCCCGCGGTTTTGGTCCCCGAGCTGCTTTTGCATCGGTTTTGTTCAATTTTTGCAGTACTGCTTTCATCATTCCGAGGAACATCAAGGTCTCAGATGCACTGCGGGTCAACAAAATCTTTTTTTTCTTGTCCTCAAAATATCTAGATATTTTGCCCTCAAAATATCTAGATATTTGTGGAGAGATATTTTTCACCCTTTTGGCTATAAAACCAGCACCTCCCAGCTGGTTTGGTGGTTACAAAAAATTTCTTGACGAGCTCCTCTTCCAGTTCCTTCATTTCTTAGCCAAAATTCCAAGGATAACTCCAAGTCTTGGCCAATTCCTTCATCAATCCTTAGCTCCATCATCCACAACAGCATTCCAGCAGAAAAGGGATTATTTTCAGTGGTCAAGGATCAACAAATTCCAGCTAAGAAGTTGAAATAATCGGATCTTCAAGGGTAAGTTCCCAAATTCATCTTTTGTAGCATAATCTTGAGTCAAATTTTTACCTTATTTCCTTTTTGTTTTTGGGGCCTGACCCCTGCTGATTTTAGGCTTATTTTGAGCCCCTCTACAACTTTGGAGAAGGGCTCAACTTCATATTGTGTCTCCATGATACACTTACTTCAATATGCATCTTGTATGTCACCAAATTGCATGCTAGTTTTGGGCTATTTGCATTTGTTCTTGGGGCCTGACCCCTAATGGTTTTGTGCTTATTTTGAGCTCCTCTACAACATTGTAGAAGGGCTCAACTTCATTTGGCCATTCTATATACCACCTCTCTTGGAAATTCACTTTAGGCCCTAATTCTTGCATGCTTTGTTAGGCTTACTTGGCTCCGGATTTCAGCCTTCATCAGGCTTAGAAATAGCCTTGTTTTTGTCTCCTTTTCATGTTATGTTGAGGGCCTTAAGCCATTTGGTGTATATTTTTGGTACTTCCTTTGAAATCCATCAAATTTACCGTAAAATTGTATGTTTGTTTAGGCCATTCTAGCTTCTGTTTCTGGCCTTCATCAGGCTTAGAAAGTGTCTTGTTTTGGTCTTTTCTTAAAGTTTTATTATGGTCTTATGCTATTTGGTCATGTCTTGTGGTACCTCTCTTTATAACCTCTTTTGGGCTCCATTTTGCATAGAATTTATAGCATGTTTATGTTCTGTTTTTGGGGCTTCCATCTTCTGCAAATGTGCTTATTTTTAGGCCCTCTTCAATTTTGTAGAAGCATGTTTGTTCATTTGGGGTGTGTATATATCACTTGTCTCAATACCCCTTATTTCCCCCATTTTTGCAAACTATTGTTGCCATACTTGTGATCATAATTTGGCCTTGTTCTGTACTGAAAAATGCTATTTTTGGGGACTGTCTTGCCACTGGTTTTGCTTCCATGTGCTGATTTTGCATGTTTAGTATGGCTATAGGCCGTTTCGGGTGCCTAATTTCACATTTCGATGATTGCATGCTTCGTTGTTATTTCGTATCATTTCGGGCTGTCTTACATCGCTTAGAGTGCTGAAATTCCTTTGCCATGCTTGCATATCATTTCCCATGTCATTTTATGCCTTAATGCATTGTTTCGGGCTTATGCGTTCTGCGGCACGCACTTCGAGGCGCCTGCTTTCATTCATCTAAGATCCCATGTGAGTGTGGCCGAGGCCCTCTCATGTTGGTATAAGCCCAATCTACATTTTCCATGTCATGGCATTGTGTATATCATCGCCGGCTTATGCGTGTCTGAGTGCACGATTTCGAGGCAAATTTCATTTTATCCGACGGCAAATTATGTGAGTGTGGTTGAGGCCCTCTCATGTTGGCGTAGTTCAATTTGCATTTTCATGCTTGTATGCCTTTGCCTCGCTTTGTGTGCCTGTGCACGATTTCGAGGCATTATATTTTTATCCGCCGGCTTCCTATGTGAGTAGGCCGAGGCTCTCATGTTGGTATAAGCCCATCATTGCATTTCGCATCATTTTCATGCTTGTACATCATCGCTTCGGCTTATGCGTCTGCAGCACGATTTCGAGGCACTTCGGTTTTATCCGCCTATTTCATCATCGCCGCTTATGCGTCTGCGGCACGCACTTCGAGGCACTTCGGTTTTATCCGATTTGCACTTCACATCATCGCTTATGCGTGCCCGTGTGCACGATTTCGAGGCACTTCGGTTTTATCCGACGGTATTTCACATCATCGCTTTGCTTATGCGTCTGTATGCACGATTTCGAGGCACTTCGGTTTTATCCGACGCACTTCATATCATCGCCGGCTATGCGTGTCTGCACGCATTTCGAGGCACTTCGTTTTACCCGACGGCATTTCATATCATCGCTCAATTTATGCGTGATATACGCCGAGGCGCCTCATTTTCATCTCATTTTCATAGCATTGAGCATGCTAGGTTGTATATTAGTTGCATTTCATGCATATCATGCATATCGCACGGGAAACGAGGTACATTCCGCACCGATTCTCTACATTCATCCCTACATTGAATTGTGCAATTCGCTCTACCATCATGCATCGATATGCGTGATTGGTGGCACAAGGGTCGAGGCATGCATATATTTGTGAAATACATCCAGGCCCTTTTCCTCGCTCTCTGCAAGAAAAATTCAGAGTTTAGCAACTTTGAGTCGGACGCCAGATTTCAAGAAATATTGCAAACAGAGGCTAATTGGGGCATCCTGGATTTCAACCAAATGTACCCAAAGATACATCATTCGGCAAAGCGAGGCGCCCCGGCTTGCACGCCAGCTTTTATCGCTTAGTTAATTGATTTGTATTATTTCTGACGTAATATTCTTTCATTTGGGTCTCAGATATTATTTTATTCGACCATACGAGGGCATAAATGTAATAAGGGTGGGTGAGTGTGATGTATGTCTTCCAACCCCATTTCTTTCTCCCTTTTATTTACCCGCTGAATGGTTAGATATAGGCATATTTCAATTAGCATACAAAGATGATAGCATGTTTGCATTCATTCATCTGCTTTTGCATGCATCTGCTCCTACAAGATCATACAAACCGCATTGTATTTCAATTCTAAAGTTGAATACATGTTAGTCGCTGCATTCCATGTGCCATGTTTAGAATAGCCGAGCCTGCTATAGTTTGCATTTTTGCGTGTTGCATTAGGCATTTCAAAGATATTTAGGATTCATGCATGATTTCTAATCGCTTTCGCTTTTGGCTTGGAGTACTGTCAAAGTTTTATGCTTTAGCATCCTTGCATGTGTGTGTGAGTGTTGCCATGATAGCATGCTTGCCATGAGGCTAATCGCTATGTGATATAACCGCTTTGAATGCCCTGTGGGTGGAGGTTGAGTTATCTCAATTGGAGCAATTCATCGATTGTTTGTTAAGCCCACTAGATTGTGGCAAAATCGCATTTTAAGCCTACCGATGGTAGCATCATCAAACCATTTTCAAACAAACAAACATGAGATGTTTAATTCCAATTCGACGCCCAATCTATACTTGTTTGTCATGAGCATCACATAGTAACCTAGGCTAATAATCGATAAGAGCATACAAAGTTTTCAAAAACAGATATCATGAAAGTTATAGAGGCCGGTTTTGACCGGGCGAGAGGGGTGCTCACGATGTGACCTTTTCCCTAATCGCACTCCAAGTTCCCGAGCCAACTTTGGTGATGACGACACGCGGCCTTTTGGCACCGAGTCGTGGTTTCCTAAATTTCCCATTTTAAAAATATTTAGGTGGCGACTCATATCCGCAAAGCAAATTCATGTTTGGCACTTCTTTCAAAAAATCTGTTTTTCTTCAAAACGATTTGCCGGATTTGGACTCTTTGGTTCGAGATTTGGAACCACAACAAAATCGAGTCCGAACAATAGCGAGGTCCCCCGCTGGCGTTGTTACAAGTTGCAGTTATAAAGAGGGTCTTCAAGGGTGAGCTTTTGACCTTTAAATCCCCCTTTCTTGCTTAAGCTTTAAGCCTATCTTGCATACTGTTTTAAGCTTGACTTATAACTGATAAAAGTTATGTTTTTGCATGCTTTTGATCTTTGTTTAAGATCACTTTTGTGTTTGGGGTTGTTTACCCCCTCTTAGGCCTTGTTTGGCCTTGTTTTTGAGCCTTTTTTTGTAAGCTTCGGGACCACCTTGTACTGGCCTTTGGATTTTAGTGGTGGGGATGGTGTTTTAAGGTCCTAAGAAGGGGAGGGCCATCCCCTCTCCTTGCATCTTCAACACATGCCTTAATATGCCTCATGTTTGAGCATGTTTACTAAGTGTATGTTGACCATATCTTAGCTTATATTTGTGGTTATTTTTCTGAGGCATACCATTATTTTTGCTTGCTTTGATCACCCCATGCATGGTTAATACACTTGTAGTGTAAATCACACAATCTAGTCTTGTATGCCTCATGTTTAAGCATGTGTTTCTAGCTTGGTTTCTTTCCATTTCAAAGATGTTTTTGGTGATGTTTTGCCATGTCATGACTTTGTTTTGGTTTGGTTTGGTTTGGTTAGCCTTTGCATGCTCCTTGCACTTGTAGTGCAATCTCATGAAATAGCCTAACATGCATCATGTTGTAACATGTCATTTTAGCATACTTTTGGCTTAGCTTAAAGAAGATTTTGCTCATGTTTTACCATGTTTAAGGTCTGATTTTATTTGTTTTAGTCATGCATGACTTGTTTTGTATAGCCTTGGTTCAATCTAGCTTGTTAGCTTTGTGTTTTGAATCCTTTAGCATTCATTACTTGGCCTATTTCAGTGATTTGGCATCACTTGGTATGTAATTTCAGTCCATGTTTCATGGCCATGCATTCATATTTATCACTATTCAATGTGTTGGAGGGTTGGCCCCTTTATGCCTTAATATGAACCGTTGCGTATGCCTTCATGCCATAGCTTGCGAGCTATCATTTCAGTGGTTATTTGGGGTTATTATGCCATGATATAATTCTGATTTTTGTTACTTGAGTCATCCCATGCTTGGTTTTAATAGGTGTAGTGTAATCCACCTTATTTGCCTTGCATTCACCATGCTTTATGCCCCTCATGCTAGCATGTTTTGGCTTCCTTCCATGCATGTTTTAGACTCATTTTAACATATTCTAGAACTATTTTGGGTTTCCTTAACCACATGCTTCATGTTTTGTATACTTGTAGTACAAATGCTCTTGCTTGCCTCAAGCTTTGGGCACCATTGCATGCTTCGCTTTGTGTTGTGTACATGATTTGGCATCATCTATCATGACTTTTCGTGAGCTTATAGCATGCTTGCTCCTACTTCATTCATATCGTAAGTGCCTTTGAGTGTTATGCATTGTTGCCTAGCTTATGCCTTAGCTCAGATGCTTGCATGCCTAGGCCTTTGGGTCCTTATCTCAAAGATGTTTTGGTCTTTATTTTGACCTAGTTTAGCTCTCATCCATGCTTAGTTCATGCATTTGTGCCATGTATTGCATGCCTCATTTATGTTCCTCTTTGCTAGCTTTCATGCCTTAGGACCCTAGCATGCTTTTTACTTATGTTGTTTGAATGATTTGGCATCATTTCTTGCTTCATTTCAGTGCACTTAGTGTTGTTACACTTCCACTTTTGTCACTCATTGAGTGCTCTTGAGAGTTGTGCTCCTTGGCCTCTTTGATGGCCAATGCATTGTGCATACATGCCTTGCTTTATGTGCCTTCATTTCATCACTAATGGCCACTGATTTGGGTATGATTGAGGTCTACCCTTTTGGTTTAAGTCCATTGAGTATACCATGTATATTACATTGAGCATGCCATGCTTGGTGTATTACATAAGTTGCCCTTGTTGCATTGCATTGTGCATGCATGCATTACATTATGCTTAGAACCTTATGAATGCCTTGCATTGAATATGCCATCTAGTTTTTAGCATTTAGCATTGTGTATGCTAGTTGTTACATGCTTTAGCATTGTGCATGCCATTAGCCTTGTTAGGTTGGTCATATTGCATTGCATGTTTGCATGCTTAAGTCATATTGCATACTTGCATGATTGAGTCGCATTGTGCATTCCATGTTTAGTTGCATTGTGTTTGGAATAGAGTTAGTCCAAACACGTGAAACGAGAGACGCTTCATAGTTAAAGTGATGAAACGTGTTTTAATTCTGTCACGACGCCTTGATCATCCATGATAGAGTTTTAGGCTTTATGTGTTTACTTGTGCATTCATTTCCATATTGAATTGTGTAACTCGCCTCGCCATCATGCATGGAAATGCGTGATTGGTGCCCGAGGGTCGAGAACCTACACTCTTGAGTTCATGACATGATAGGAAGGGTGGTTGTGCACACATATCTTACAAATACATTGCCATGCCCTTTCTTGATCTCTCATAGAAAACTAGGATTCAAGAAGAACAACTGCCGGCCAACCTAGAAAAAGAATCGTCGACCACTTTTCTCGTTTTTAACAACCAAAAGTGGTCACAGGTGTTTTAGAGACCAAAAGTGGTCGGCCACCTCCCACAGATTCCCAAGGTGGAGTTTCATCTTTTGGAGCTTGGTGCAAGTTTCTAAAACAAATGAAAACAGAGGCAAATTAGGCATCACATTGATTTCGAATGAGGCGAATGCTTGTATGCATCCACCCTCTCCTCCTAAACTCCTGCTTTTACTACTTTCCTTAGTCGCCATGCTTAGATAGCTTGCTTTTGCTTTGGTTTGTACTTTAATTAGTTAATGCTGCTAGCTATTCAATTGCTTTTGTAATAATTAGTTAACTAGGAATAGTTAATTAATTGTGTTGTAATAATTAGTTTAATTAGCTTAGATTAGTGTAGACGCGCCTGGGCTTCACTCTACTTCCGACTCAATTTGTGTCATGGTTCTAAATCAACCAAAGAGTCCAAATCCGCAAATCGCTTGAGAAAACAGATTTTTGAAAAGTAGTGCCAAACATGGACTCATCGCTGCGACACAGAGTCGCCACCTAAATATTTTAAAATGGGAAATTTAGGAAACCCCGACTCAGTGTCAAGGCCACGGTCCGCCATCACCAAAGTTGTCTTGGCTCTGGAGCTTGGGTACGATCGGAAGGTCATTTATGAGCATTCTTTCGCCGGTCCAAGACCGCCTCTACTAACCGTGATATCCATTTTGAAAACATTACATGCTCTTGTTCCAATTATTAGCCTAGAATTTACTATGTGATGCGCACAACACAAAAGTATAGACTAGATTGCCTAATTTGGAAATAAACATTGCATATCCGCTTGCCTCTCGAAAAACGCGTTAGTTTTTGCTACTCGCAAGTAGGCTAAAATACGGATTTCAACGAGTTATTCCAACTCAAGCAATCCAACCTCCACCCACAGGCATTCAAACAGTTTATCATGTAAGCACTTAGCCGCATGACAAGCATACTGTCATGGTAAACATTCTCACGCATGCGATATGTTAAAGCCATAAAAACTTACATCGCACTGTACAAAAACAAGAAACTAGTTAGCAAACATGCATGACCTAGTTCATGTTAAGTGGCTAATGCGACACATACAGAGTGTAATCTAAACAGTTCGGCTAACTCCTAAACATGGCACATGAGATGCAACAACTATCACGCATTCAATTTGGAATTGAAAGTACGATGCGGTTTGCATGATGTGCCGAGCCCGATGTATGTAAACAATGCATGAATGCACGCATGCATTGCATAAGGTATGCTAAAATAAACATGCCCTAGTCCATTACCATAAGGTGTAAATAAAAGGGTTAGAAAGAAATGGGGGTTGAGGACATACATCCACTCACGCACACTTATTACAATTTTGCCCTCGCCGAGGGACCAAAAGAATAATACAAATTAATTAACTACGCAAGCTAATTAAATATTACAAATCAACTAAATTAATTAAATAAATTAACTAATCTAATTAAACAAGAATCGCTTCGATGATGAGGGCCAAAAGCTAATCAAGACTGGCAGGCAAGTGTGCTCGCTTTCCTCGCTCTCATCTTCGAAGATTACTAAAATCCCGTGAGTGCCTCTCGCACTGGAGATCACCACCTACCAGTAGAACACCACCGGTCAAGGAGGAGGCTACCGCACGTAATTGTTTCATCGGTTGGAAAACATCGCCGTCGGCACTAAAAGTGCCGGCCGGCACAAAATGTTCTCACAGATCCCAAGTAACTCACAAAGAAATAGAGGGAAACAACATGCAAGGCAATGCAATTCAAGCCATTTATGCACCAAGCACACTCCCTATCATGTTATTGACTCATAAGGGTATGTGCCTCGGTTCCTGACCACCAATCGCAAGATTTTCATGCATGATGGCCCTAAGAACCAAGAATGCAACTTCACTTTCAAATGCATGCAAAACACATAGGCACAAAGGCGCCAAACCTCTATCAAACTCACTTCAAGAGGCTTGGCATGCATGTCAATGTGGTGCAATCCTAAGCATGTTATCTAGGCATGCAACATGGACTATGCAATGCATTTATGCAAGCATACAAACAAGCATATAAGGCAAGCATGAAAACCAATGAAATGATAGATTTAGACATGAATTAGGCAACTCAAAAGGCCTAAAATCAAGAGCCCAAATGCCAAGTTAAGAGGGCCAAACACACATGCACACATGCACAAGCTTAAGGCACTAACACTTGAGCATAATTACACAACTTAAACACATTTAAGAGGCACCAACATGGACTAATAGCATACAATGAAAGCTCAAATTCATGTTAAACATGATGCCAAATCATGCAATAAAGCATGCCCAACAAAGCATGCAAATGGTCTTAGGCTAAGGCAAGCCAATAGGGCATTAAACCACACCTAACACAAACACACACAAGATGTATTGAACAACCTAAAACAGAGTTTTAGCATGTCAAAATAGGCCCAAAGGACCACTTAGATGGCATCCAAGGGACATGGAATCAAAGGCATGCAACATGACCAAAACATGGAGCATTTAACACAAGCTTAAGAAGTCACAAACAAGCATGCAATGTAAACATACAAGCACCTCTAGGGGACTGAAATAGCATATGAAATGGTTCCAAATCATCAAAAACAATGCAAGCATGGCATGTTACACACTCATGCCCTTTAGGCCAATAAGCCAAATGCAAAGGGGCTATATTAAACATGCTAAGATTGACCAAAATACTTATGGACAGACCTAAAACATGGTAATATGAGCACAAAATCTTCACAAACACAAGTCTAAAACATGCTAGAAATGAAGGCATACCACCTAAGCATGTTAAGACATAAAGAGGCATTACAAGGCAACTATACTAAGCATGCATAGGAGACCAAAACCAACTTGAAAACATGTTATATCATGGCAATATAAGCATGAAAGACAACCAAGGCATGCTCAACACACACTCAAACATAGTGCTCCTTTGAAGCCAAAACTTGCCCTTTTCATGACACCAAGGAGAGGGGTGGCCCTCCTTCTGAGACTTCACAGACAGCTTCACCACCGAAATCCCTCAAGATTTCAGGGTGAAGAGATCCTATCACCAAAATCTCGGATCTCTCACAAAATAGCACAAAAGTGCCCTTTTCAAGGCCTAAGGGTGGTCAAACCTACCCAAACCACTAAACACTCTTAATATACAATAAAGAGGGTTAAAATCAGAACTCTTTGTGCCAAACACTAAGCTCAAAAACTGTTTTAAAGCAAGCAAAAATAGATTGCAAGAATGGGGTAAAAGAGGATATAGTGTCTTACCCTTGAAGCCTCTTCACAAAGCTTGGTGTTGTGTCTTCTTTGAGCTCAAAGTCGCCCAAGAATCATCAAAACCAACCTCTAGAACCTCTCGTCCCAAGAGAAGGTGAAGCACTAGGTGCTAGTGTGCAAAAGTAAGGCACAAAACACCTAGTTTAACAAGAGAAGGATAGATATAGGATAGATATATATTTTCTAACCTAAACCAGAGCTTCCTCTGCCTAAAATGGTCAAAACCTCTCAAGAAAATCCAACCTTGAGCCAAGAAGAAGAGCCTCCTCTTATAGAACTTGTAAGACTTACAAGCTAAGCAAACAGGCTCATCCCTCCATACACGCAGGAGGGGAAGCCATGGCACACAACCGTCTGAAATATCTCGTAAAGCAAGTGCACGTTGTCCTACCGCAAAAATGTCATTTTGATTAAAATTGAGTGCCGACCGCACAAAAGAGTGCCGACCGCACAATAAAGTGCCGGTGGCAACTTAGCTAGCCGGTGGCCTCTAGCCCCAAATGGTAGGCGGGGATGCCTCACAAGGCATTCCCCGCCTTCCAAGGCAGAACACAAGTGTTTGGTGCAAACCAAACACAAACGGCCAAGTTCGGAGGTCCCGAGGCAAGGCGCATGAGCCGAGAACTCCGAACTCCAAACGAACACACACATGGATGATCACCGAAAGTGTTCAGTGGTGACGCCCAAGTCTTGAGGACGGTCAAAAATGGGGTGTTCATGTTGCCCTCTTGACATAACTCAAAAGTCATAACAATGACGGAGTGAATGTCAAAGCCCAGAGATCTACCCATTTTTGACAAGGTCAAGACTTGGACAAACATACAAAGCGCAAATGGTTGAACTCGCAGTCGCCACGATCCCTTTAGGAATCAAACCAAATAGTTCAAAGCGCAGCATACAAGCCGCAGATAAGGTATGCGCGCCAAGGCGGGCAAATGCAAGACAATGCAAAAAGGCCGAGCATAACTTATGATCATGCAAAGGAAGTCAGAATGAAGCACACATGCGACAGCTTATAAGCTAGCGCACACCGCACTACACTATAATGTAGAAAGGATGTAAGAGAATTATGCAATTTCAATACGCCTCACACGGAGGATACAATACTCAGGCGACTCGGTCCGCTGCCCTGCCTCAAATGAGTCAGACATACAATATCGCGGCTCGCAAAGTAAGTAAACTTAACAGGTACAATATTGTTAGTGTACATGCATGACAATGCAAATGAGGCACACATGCCAATGCTAGCGAGGCACGCATGCCAATGTGCATAGCAGAATGGTGGGTTTGAACACATGTAAGTAAAGTAACGCACGCATACAATGCAATGTGTATAAAGGAACTTGAACACATGTAAGTAAAGCAACGCACGCATACAATACAATGTGTATAAAGGAACTTGAACATATATCAGTAAAGCAAAGCACGCATACAATGCAATGTGTATAGAAGGTAATTGAACACATGTCAGTAAAGCAAAGCACGCATACAATGCAATGTGTATAGACAGGATACAAATGAAATGGGAATACAAGTGAGGCACACATACCCCATCGAGGTAAATGTAATGCAAGTGAGGTATACATACCTCGAATGTAAAATGATGCACGCGAGGTAGCACACCTCACGTGGATCAGATGGAATGAACATGAGGCACACGACGCATGGATGCAGGATCAAATAAATATGAACATGAGGCACACATACTTCATGAATGCAAGATCGAATAATATGAACATGAGGCACACATACCTCATGAATGCAAGACTAATGAATATGAACATGAGGCACACATACCTCATGAATGCAATAATGAAATGCAAAATGAATGCAAAACGAGGCACACGCACTGGCGCAATGAATGCAAAACGAGGCACACGCACTCGGCGTAATGAATGCAAAATGAGGCACACATACCTCATGAATGCAATGAAATGCTAAATGAGACACATGTACCTCATGAATGCAATGAATGCAAAACGAGGCACACGCATTCGAGATGCAATGAAATGCAAATGGATGCAAACGAGGCACACGCACTAAATGCAATGAAATGCAAAACGAGGCACACATACCTCATTTGATGGAAAATGAATGCAAAACGAGGCACACATACCTCGAGATGCATGAAATGCAAAATGAGGCACACATACCTCATTTGATGGAAAATGAAATGCAAAACAAGGCACACGCATTCTCGAGATGCAATGAAATGCAAAATGAATGCAAAACGAGGCACACGCACTGGCGCAATGAAATGCAAAATGAAATGCAAATGAATGCAAAACGAGGCACACGCACTGGCGCAATGAAATGCAAAATGAGGCACACATACCTCCCGAATGCAATGAATGCTAAATGAGGCACACGCATCATGAATGCAATGAAATGCAAATGAATGCAAAACGAGGCACACGCACTGGCGTAAATGCAAAATGAGGCACACATACCTCATGAATGCAATGAATGCTAAATGAGGCACACGCATTCTCATGAATGCAATGAATGCAAAACGAGGCACACGTACTCGAGATGCAATGAAATGCAAATGGAATGCAAACGAGGCACACGCATCAAATGCAATGAAATGCAAAACGAGGCACACATACCTCATTTGATGGAAAATGAATACAAAACGAGGCACACATACCTCGAGATGCAATGAAATGCAAAATGAGGCACACATACCTCATTTGATGGAAATGAAATGCAAAACAAGGCACACGCATTCGAGATGCAATGAAATGCAAAATGAATGCAAAACGAGGCACACGCATTCGGCGCAATGAAATGCAAAATGAAATGCAACGAGGCACACGTGCTTCGGCGTAATGAAATTGCAAGTCCGGCGACGGTAAGATGGCGCGACAATGCGCCGACAATGCGATGGATGCATGCAACGACACGGTAACTTTTGAATCTTATAAAAGACAAAAGGA
Source organism: Camellia lanceoleosa (assembly GCA_025200525.1). Lineage (NCBI taxonomy): Eukaryota > Viridiplantae > Streptophyta > Magnoliopsida > Ericales > Theaceae > Camellia > Camellia lanceoleosa. The sequence goes on from JANUSC010000404.1 coordinate 40,490, forward strand.
TACAAAAGGATACACTTCGCTGAATTTGAGCGCCACGCACGAGAGACGGTCCAAGTCAAAACAGAGGCTTGCTGAGCATCGGGATGCATTTTCTTGTACTTTATTGATCTATGGAGACCCAAGACCCTCATCTTGCCTAAAACATCCTTGGGAGCACCACCGGTGGGGTGGTCACCGCCGCCACCGTTGCCTAAACTCATCCATCGGCACAAAAAGTGCCGACCGCACAAAAATAGTACCGACCGCGTAAAATGCTCGACGGGGCAGAATCGCCATTTCACTGGGGTTTTATAAAATAGGGTTTTAAACCCTATTTCCCACACTTCTAAACCGAAAACTCCTCATTTCTCTCTCTAGAGTGTTTTTCTTCGATTTTTCTCCGATTTCTCCAAGGCTTGCCCATTTTCTCGTCTGGATTCGCTGATATTCTTCGCTTTTGACATTTTCGATCGAACAAAACTTCGCTTCGCACACTTTGCGCTGCTTCCGCCTTTTCGACTTGTTCCTCAATATTCTACATTTTTCCGTATTTTTCCTCTTCCCTTCCCGCCATTTCCGACCCTCGGGTTGACTTCAGCTTGACTTTTCGCTCCGCCCATTTTTCTTCATGTGTGTTGATGTTGCCATAAAAGCATGCTTGCCATGAGGCTATTTGCTTACGTGATTAACTGCCTGAATGCCTGTGGGTGAAGATTGGATTACTTGAATTGGAACAATTCATCGAAATCCCCATTTTAGCCTACTTGTGAGTAGCAAACTTTAAACCATTTTCCAAACAAACGGATATGCGATGCTTGGTTCCAAATTAGGCGATCTAGTCTATACTTGTTTACTGTTTACATCACATAGTAAGATTAGCTGATTAACCGAAATAAGAATGTATGTGTTTTCAAAAATAAGATATCATGCTTAGTACGGGCCGATCATTGATCAGGCGAGCGGGGGTGCTCATAGATGACCTTTCCCAATTGTACTCAAGTTCCCTTGCCAAGGAAACTTTAGTGATGACGGACACGTGGCCTTAGGCACGATTTAGGATTTCCTAAATTCCCCCAAAATAAAATATTTAGGCGGCGACTTTGTATCTGGTAAAGCAGTCCATGTTTGGCACTTCTTTATGAAAATTAGTTTTCCAAAATGATTTGCCAGATTTGGACTCTTTGGTGATTTATCAGTCTCACATCGCACATTGTGATTAGATTCAGAACCGTGACATTTGAGTCCGAACTGTAGTAACTAGAGAACAAAACGAGATTTCTCTCGGGAGTTCTCGCGGCTCGCCTACAGCTTCGCGACTACTGGAAGTTTAGAGAACTTGACTCGAACTCATGATATCTGGTTTTGATTACACTTATGTGTCTCTTTGCATTGCATTTGCATTGGTGTGCCTAGGACACCGTGTTTGCCGTATGTTATTCCTGAACGGTTTGCTAGAGGCTCGCTTCGAGAAGCATGCCATAAACCTGACCGGTTACGGGCTCTACCACGATGGGAACACAAACCTCAGTTTTTACAGAGGCACTCTTTTTGACCATTCGACCTAGTATATATTAGAATCCATAGTGACTATTTCAAACTAGGACAGGTTGCTTACCTGGATTTAGGTTGTTTGAAACCACTGTCTGCGTAGTGTAACCCTAGCTCCTGACAAAATAGGACAGGGAAACCCTACCCTAATATAGGGGTGTTTTGGCTCTCACTTTGTTATGTGTCATAGAGTGTGCTCACAAAGTTACATCGCTATGAAGTCTCACATCGTGCCTGAGGGCATCAGTATTTTGAGAATTAGTTATATCTACGGGTATCAGATTCAGTTTTAGGGCAGCTATTTGGGCAATAGCAATCAGAGTTAAGGATAGTGTGTTCAACTTACAAATACCGACTGTGTGTTGTTATGCCGACTGTGTTGTTACACTGATTGTGTGTTGTCAGGCCAACTGTGTGTTGCCTTTAATTTATTCAGTTCATAACATAGCTGTAACAAGCCCGCGAGGGACCTCGCTACAGTTTGGACTCGATTTTGTCGCGGTTCCAAATCTTGAACCAAAGAGTCCAAATCCGGCAAATCGTTTTGAAGAAAAACAGATTTTTTGAAAGAACTGCCAAACATGGATCGCTTTGCCGTGATAATGAGTCGCCACCCAAATATTTTTAAAATGGGAAATTTAGGAAACCCCGACTTAAGGCCAAAGGCCACGATCCGCTATCACCAAAGTTGCCTCACGAACTTGGGTACGATTAGGGAAGGTCACATCGTGAGCACTTTCTCGCCTGGCCAAAGACCGGCTCTACTAACCATGATATCTCGATTTTGAAAACTTTGTGAGTTCTTATTCGATCATTAGCCTAGGTTACTATGTGATGCGCAAAAGAAACAAGTATAGATCGGGCCGCTCGATCTGGAACAAAACATTTCATGTTTGTTTGTTTGAAAATGGTGTGATGGTGCTACCCAGTAGGCTAAAATGCGATTTGCTACCCTGTGGGCTTAGAAAACAGGATGTTGCCACTATCTAGTGGGCTTAAACAAACAACAATGCATTGTCCCAATTCGTATAACTCAACCTCCACCCACAGTATTCAAGGCGCGATATCACATAAGCAAAGAGCCTCATGGTAAGCATGCTATCATGGCAACACTCACACGCATGCAAGGATGCTAAAGCATAAAACTCACCGAGTACTCCAAGCCAAAACAGAAAACTGATTAGAAATCATGCATGATCCTAAAGATATTGAAATGCCTAATGCAACACATGCAAAGATGCTAACTATAAAAGTTCGCCACTCTAAAGATGGCATATGATGATGCTAACTAACACGATTCAATTTGGAATTGAAATACAGTGCGCTAGATGATGCGCCGTGTCTTGCGTGCAAAACAGATGAATGATGCAAACATGTCATTATGTCAGATGTTAATTGAAATATGCCCTACATCTAACCATTGTAAGCGGATAAATAAAAGGGAGAAAGAAATGGGGTTAAAGACATACATCACACTCACCCACCCTTATTACAACATTGCTCAAGCAGAGGGTCTCAATAAATAATACGTAATCAATAAAAGAATATTACAAATCAAATAATACAAAAAATCCTATTTAATTAACAAATTAAACTAAGAAAATTGTAAACCCGCACGCAGTGGTCGCCGATTCTCGATGAATGATGCATGTTGGTCGCTTGGCGCTGAAATCCACCGATGCCCCAATTAGCCTCTCGCTTATATGTTTTTCTAAATGCGCCCAACTCCTAAAAGTTGCCGATTCTTCATTTTGTCGCAACAGAGAGCAGAAAAGGGCATAGCAAAGGTATTTCACAAATATATGCATGCTCGATCCTCGTACACCAATCACGATACCGATGCATGATGGCCGAGGAATCGGATTGCACAACTCAATATAGGATGAATGCATATGAATGCGATAACAAAACCTAACTCCATCATGGGTAATCCGAGTGTTTGCGGACTTGGGAATTGAGACACACTCACACCGAGTACGGAATGTACCTCGCTTCGTTCTGCTAACGCCTATCCCGAACACGACGCAATATGCATGATATGCATGAAATGTAGCTGTTACACCGTGTACAATGCTATGAAAGTGAGAATGAAAATGAACGCCGAAAAGATGCGGCGACGGCACGCAAACCGTGGGCGATGGCATGAAATGCAAAGCGGATAAAACAGGTGCTCAAATGCGTGCCCACAGGCACATAAACCGAGGCGATGATGAAATGGAAATCGAAAAAAACCAAAGTGCCTCGAAATGCGTGCCCACGGGCACGTAAACCGAGGCAATGATGTGATGGCATACGGAATGCAATGATGGGCTTACCCCAACATGAGAGAGCCTCAACCGCACTCACCTAGGCTGCCGGATAAAAAGATGCGTCAAATGCGCACACCCGCACGCAAACCGAGGAATGGCGAAATGGCATAACGTAAATGATGGGCTTACGCCAACACGAGAGAGCCTCGCCGCACTCACATAGGTCGCCATAATGATAAAAGGAGATGTTTCAAAATGATGCGGCACACCCGCACGCAAACCGAGAAAATGCACTAAGGCATGAAATGACATGGAAATGAGATGTAAATGCAAATTGGGCTTACACTAACACGAGAGAGCCTCACCGCACTCACATAAGCCGCCGCTTGATAAAAAAAAGAGTCAGCCGAATGCGCATAATACCCGCATGCAAACCGAGGCGATGCGGAATGACATGCTAAATGCAAATTGGGCTTATACGAACATGAGAGGGCCTCAGCCGCACTCACGGGATGCCGATGAATGAACGAGCGCTGGCGTGTGCTCAAGGGCACGCAAAACCGAGGCAATGACAAAAGGCACAAAATGGCATGGAAATGATATGCAAGCATGCAAACTAAATTCCAGCAACTAAATGAAGGGAAAACAGCCTCAAATGATGATAAAATGCACCGATGCCCGTAATGTTCCTGAAATGTGATATTTAGCCCCGAAATGGCCTACAGCTATGCTATACATGCAAAATTGACACATGACAGAAAAAACAGTAGCAAGGTAGCCCCAAAAATAGCATCTTTCCAGTACAAAACATGGCCAAATTGTAAGCATAGATATGACAACAATAGCTTGCAAAAATACGGAAAAAGAGAGGATTTACAAAGCAAGTGATATCTACAATGCTCAAACCCAAAAAATCAGTTCTACAACATTAGAGAGGGACTAAAAATATGCATTTTTACAGAAGATGAGATCCCCAAATTCAGTGTTTAGATATACAATACATAGCATGCAAAATAAGGGTCAAAAGAGGTTTATAAAGAGAGGTATCATAAGAAATGACCAAAAAACTTAAGACCCTTAATAAAACTTGAAGAAAAGACCAAAAAAAGACATTTCCTAAGCCTGATGGAGGCTGAAATCCGAAGCTAAGATGGCCTAAACAAACATGCAATTTTACGGAAAATAAGATGGATACAACATGAAGTACCAAAACCAAACATCAAATGGCTTAAGGTCCTTAACAAAACACAAAGAAAAGACCAAAATATGACACTTTACAAGCCTGATGAAGACCCAAAACAGAAGCATGGTAAGCTTAAAGAAGCATGCAACATGGGAGTAGAACAAGAATTCAAAGCAACTGCATGATAGAGGATGAAAACCAGGTTGAGCCCTTCTTAAATGTTGAAGAGGAGCTCAAAATGAGCACAATATCAGTAGGTTTCATGCTCCAACTCAGATCACAAATGGGCTAAAAATAGCATGCAATTTTACGGTAAAATGGAGGAATTTCAAAGGAAGTGCATGCTAGAGCCACCAAACATGGTTGAGCCCTTCTTCAATGTTGAAGAGGGGCTCAAAATAAGGCCACTAACAGTATATAGTATGCTCGAAAACAGACCACTCAAAAGCCAAACAAAGCATGCAATTTCATGGCATAAAGAGTGATATTGAAGCAAGTATATCAAGGAGACACCAAATGAGGTTGAGCCCTTCTACAAAGTTGTAGAGGGGCTCAAAATAAGCACAAAATCAGTAGGGGTCAAAGCCCAAAACAAAAAGGAAATAGGTTAAAGAATTGATGCAAGAAAATGCTAGAAAAAATGATTTAGTAACTTACCCTTGAAGACAAGCCTTTTGCCTCTTCTTGCCTTGATGAAAGTTGTTTCTAAGCTTCTGAAGAACACCCTCTTGCTGCTGGAATGGAGGTGGGGATGGTGGAGCTTGGGGTTGGTGAAGGACTTAGCTAGGAAGCTTGAAGGTTTTTGAATTTTTGAAGATGGAAATCAAGGTTTTGAGAGAGGGAGTCTTGAGGTGAAATCTTGTAACCCTAGGGAAGGAGGAGGGAAGCCTCTTTAATAGGCAAAAAAAGGTGTAAAAGGGGAGGGAAAAACATCCAAGTTTCTCCTGCATTATTCCTGAGGTGAGATATTCCAAAAGTATCCTGACAAATGAAAGAAAGCGTAAAGTCACGGCCAGTAACTTTTCGAGATGGCCGCCGCCACCCCACCGGTCGGCCAACCACTCACCTCGCCGGCCATGGCCCAAAATCGAATGCAAAGTCGCCGACCACCATGCAGTGGTGTCCTCCCATGTGTGTAGAACAAGGCCCCAAGGTCGGAATCTGGCAACTTTGAAGCAGAAGTCACAACATAGAGCTTGAAGGAGAGGCTCAAAAATGAAACCAACAATTGCTGGCCGACCACCAACTTTTAGGGTCCTCCCAGATGTGTGGAACAAGGTTCCAAGGTCGGAAATTGGCAACACTGAAGCAGGAGCCACAACATAGAGCTTGAAGGAGAGGCTCAAAAATGAACTCCACAATTGCTGGCCAACCAGTAGCTTATAGGGTCCTCCCATGTCCCCGATCACAGATATGTAGCTTTGGTCGAAGAAAATATCCCTGTAGGTGTTCAACATTGGTCTTATGAGCAAAACGGCACCTAAGAGCGAATTGGTTATCTTGGATAATTGCTGCCTCCCACCCCCAAAGGATCTTCCCGGTGTTGAAACAGAGGTACCGCCAAATTTGAACAAAACTAATGAGAAATGAACGCCAATAAACCGAAAGCACCGGATCCCGAAAATGGCCGCAGTGCCGGCGGTGTTCGCCAAGCGGGCATTCACACCCGGTCCCTAATGACAAAATAGAGGTTCCCGCCAAAAATCGAGAAAACCGATGCAATGAATGCTCGGCGCCAAACCGCGCTGATTCGGTCCCGAAACCTACATAGTAATCAGTGGCATACGGCCACGGCGGCATCGAGGCCCCTGTTCTCGAATCAGAAACAGAGGTGCAAGCCAAAACCGGAGAACTCGGAGATGGTTGGGCGGTCCGAGCCGAGGCACACGACCGATGGTTCAAAATCGGAACCGCCCGTATTGGCAAATGGCCTACGGCCACTTAAATGTAGTTTTCACGCCACCGGAGATAGCCTATAGACTACCCTTCCTCAGAAAGAAAACAGAGAAAACCGAGTCTGTTCGCAAACCGAGACAAGGCGCAGAAGGAGTTCGGCCTGAGGCAGGCGACGGCCATGACTAAACTTCAACGAAAGCACAAGATGCAATCAGAATAACGCCATGGGACCTCGCTACTGGACTCGATTTTTGTTATGCTTCAATCTTGAACCAAAGAGTCTAACCGCAAATCGCTTTTGAAGGAAAACAGATGGAAAAGAAGTGCCAAACATGGACCGCTTTGCCAGATAATGTAGTCGCCACCTAAATATTTTTAAAATGGGAAATTTAGGAAACCCCGACTGCAAAAGGCCACGGTCCGCTATCACCAAAGTTGGCTCAGAACTTGGGTACGATTAGGAAGGTCACATCGTGAGCTTCTCGGCCAAAGACCGCCTTACTAACCATGATATCTGCTTTTGAAAACATTGTATGCTCTATTCCTAAGCTATTAGCCCAGATTACTATGTGATGCTCGCAAAGAAACAAGTATAGATCGGGCCGTTCAATTGGAACAAAACATTTCATGTTTGTTTGTTTGAAAATGGTTTGATGGTGCTACTCGCAAGTAGGCTAAAATGCGATTTGCCACCCTGTGGGCTTAGAAAACAAAGGATTTTGCCACTATCTAGTGGGCCTAAAACCAACATTTGATGCATTGTCCCAATTCAAATAACTCAACCTCCACCCACAGCATTCAAGGCGCTTATATCACATACAAGTTAGCCTCATGGTAAGCATGCTATCATGGCAAAGACTCAACACGATGCAAGGATGCTAAAGCATAAAACTCACCGAGTACTCCAAGCCAAAACAGAAATTCATTAGAAATCATGCATGATCCTAAAATGCAATGCCTAATGCAACACATGCAAATGCAACTATAGCAGTGCTATTATTCTAAACGTGACATGTGAAATGCAAATCTATCAAGCACTCAACTTGGAATTGAAATACAGATGCAGCTTTGTATGATGCGCCGAGTTCTAAGTGCAAAACAGATGAATGATGCAAACATGCTATCATACCAGATGCTAATTGAAATATGCCCTATATCTAACCATCCAAAGTGTAAATAAAAGGGAGAAAGAAATGGGTTGGAAGACATACATCACACTCACCCACCCTTATTACATTTATACACCGCCTCGCCAGAGGGTCCAATAATAATACAAATTCCAAATGAAAGAATAATACAGTCCGAATATAAATATACAAATTAAACTAGAAAAACAAGAAAATCGGCATGCAAGCCGTGGACCGCTTTGCTTCGATAGATGTCATCATTGGGCCGCACGTAAATCCACCGATGCCCCGACAGTTTTATTTGCGCTTTCCTCTAATGCGCGATTCCTAAAGTCGATAATTTTCATTTTTGCCGCAACGGAGAGCAGAAAAGGGCATAGCAAAGGTATTTCACAAATGGCGATGCTTCGATCCTCGCGCCACCAATCAAGCATATCGATGCATGATGGCCGAGGAGCCGATTTGCACAACTCAATATTGGGATGAATATAGATGGATGCTACAATGAAAACCTAACTCCATCATGGGTGATCCGGAGTGTCGGTGACTTGGGAATTGAGACACACTCCATCACTCGGAGTACGAAACGTGCCTCGCTTTCCGGTAATATGCATGATATGCATGAAATGCAACTAACATACAATCCTAGCATGCTAATGCTATGAATGAGATGTCGCCAATGCGTGCTTACCCGCACGCAAACCGAGGCGGCGACGAAAGGCACGTAAATGCAATGATGGGCTTACACCAACATGAGAGGGCCTCACCACACTCACATGGGATGCCGGAATGATAGATGAGGTGTTAAATGCGTGCCCACCGCACGCAAACCGAGGCAATGATGAAATGTAAATCGATAGGTAGAGTGTTTCGAAACAGGCACGCGCACACGCAATCGAGGCGCAGGCATACGCAACGCAAAACCGGATAAACGGATAGCCCCAAATGCGCATACACCCGCACGCAAACCGAGGTGGAGGCATACGCAATGCCAAGCGGATAAACAGTGCCAAATGCGTACACACGCACGCAACCGAGGCGGCGATGAAATGCAAATCGACAAATCGGCGTTTTCAATGATGCGGCAATACCGCACGCAAACCGAGGCGAAGATATGAAGTACAAATCGGATAAAACGGCAGTGCAGCCAAATGAGGCACCCGCACGCAAACCGAGGCAATGATATGAAATGCAAATCGATGAAACCGGCGTTCTCAAATGCATGCACACGCGCACGCAAAACCGAGGCGGCGATATGAAATGCAAATCGATAAATCAAGTGTTTCAAATGCGCGGCACAGCACGCAAACCGAGGCGATGATATGATGCAATGAAACGGCATACTTAATGCCACGATGGACTTACACCAACATGGGAGAGCCTCACCACTCACATAGAGGCCGCTGCCGCTTGATAGCTGAAATGCGTGCACACCCGCACGCAAAACCGAGGCAATGCAAAATGATACAAATGGCATAATTAAAATGCAACGATGGGCTTACACCAACATGGGAGAGCCTCACCACTCACATAGGAGGCCGCTGATAAATGAGGTGAAGCGCGCACACGCACGCAAACCGAGGCAATGCATTAAGGCATGAAATGACATGGGAAATGATATGCAAGCATGCAAACCATATTTCAGCACCTAAATGAAGGGGGAAACAGCCCCGAAACAATTCGAAATGACACCCGAAGCATGCAATCATCCCGAAAATGTGAAATTAAGCCCCGAAATGGCCTATAGCCATGCTATACATGCAAAATATGATTATGGCAGCAAGAACAGTAGCAAGGCAGCCCAAAAAAATAGCATTTTTCAGTAATAAACAAGGCCAAAATGCTAGCATGGATGGATCAACAAAATCATACAAGATTAATGGCCAAAAGAGCATTACAATGGGAGGTGGTATATACAAACACCAAATGGACAAACTTTCTTCTAAAACATGAAAGAGGGCCCAAAAATAAGCATATATGCAGTTTATGGCAGCCTCTAAATCATAAGACAAACATGCTAGAAATGGAAGGCAAAATGGAGCCACAAAAGGGTATAACATAAGACATACAATCTATACATCAAATGACCAAACCTTCTTCATGAAAAATGTAAAGGGGGTCAAAATAAGACTAAAACCAGTAGGGGTCGAAGTCCCAAAAACAAACACAAATAGGTCAAAAATTGCATACAAAATATGGCATACTTGATGAAATTGAAGGAAGTGGTATATACAGTGGCCAAATGGAGTTGAGCTCCTCTACAATGTTGTAGAGGGGCTCAAAATGAGCACAAAATAAGTAGGGGTCGGACCCCTAAAAATCAACACAAATAGGTTAATTTTAGCATGCAAAAATATGACCAACTTGTGAATATTGAAGGAACTAGTATATAGAAACACTAATGAAGTTGAGCCCTTCTACAAAGTTGTAGAGGGGCTCAAAATAAGCCTAACCCAGTAGGGTCGGAGCCCAAAACAAAAGGAAATAGGGTAAAAAATTTGATTCAAGATTATGCAAGAAAAAGGATTTGAATGCTTACCCTTGAAGATCTCTTTCTTTGCTTCTTGGCTTTGATTTAGAAGCCAACCTCTGAAATTCACTTCCTAGCTGCTGGAATCGAAGTTGGCATGGTGAGGCTAGGTGATGGTGAAGGAATCAAGCAAGACTTGAAGAAATTTGGGGCTTTTGCTATCAAAATGGAAGTTTAAGCTTAGGGTTTCTTGTATACAATTTTTTCTCCTCCCAAATGAGGCTTGGCCTGCTAGAATGAACAAGAGAGAGGGCCAAAAGGTTTAAATATCTTGCCTCAAATATCTAGATATTTTGAGGGCAAAATATCTAGATATTTTGAGGGCAAAAGGAAAGATTTTGTTCCACCAAGTGGGCATCTCGAGACCGCACCCAGTTCTTCTAATGATGAAACAGAGGTACCTCGCCAAAATTGAATAAACCGATGTAAATTTAAAGTCGGGGACCAAAACCGCGGGGTCCCGAAATGGGTCACGGCACCTGGTGGTGTTCGGCTGGGCGGCCCCGCCAAAATTCGGAACAAAACCGATGCAGAAACGAAAGCTCTGGGACCAAACCGCTACGGTCTCCGGAATACGCCGGCACCGGCGGTGTTCGGCTGCGGCGCGGTTTCTGGGAGATGCCAAAATTCCTGAATGCTAAAATAGAGGTCTCGCTAAAAACCGGAGAAAACGGATGCGAATGAAAGCTCGGGGACCAAAACTGCTCGGTCCCGAAATGGGCCGCGGCACCTAAGTGGTGTTCGGTGCGGCGGGCTTCGAGACCCCAAAGTGGTGTTCCGTCGAACGATAAAATAGAGGTCTTCGCCAAAATGAACAGACATCGATGCGTAATGAACGCCGACCAAAACCGCGTCGGTCCCGAAAATGGGTCACGCACCGGAAGTGGTGTTCAACAAGCGGGTTTCGAGACCCCAAAGGTTCCTCGGCGACTAAACAGAGGTTCCGCCAAAAATGAACAGACATCGATGTAAAATGAATGCTCTAAAAACCGCGGGTTCGGATCCCGAAATGGGCCGCCGCACCTAAGTGGTGTTCTACCGGCGTCTCGTAAACCCTCAAGGTCCTCGAATTATAAAACAGAGGTGCAAACCAAAACCGAGAATTCGGAGATGGTCATGTCCGAGCCGAGGCACACGGCTCGACGATCCCGAAAATCGAACCGGCTCCGAATGGCAAAATGGCCCACGGCCATTTAAATGTAGCTCACGGCCACCGGAGATAGCCTACAGACCACTCCTTCCTCAGAAAGAAAACAGAGAAAACCGAGCTCGTTCGCAAACCGAGACAGTAGAGAAGAAAGTTCGAAGTCCGGAGGCAGGCGACGGCCGCAACTCGAGACTTCGAACGAAAGCACAAGATGCAACATCACCGAAAGCGCCAATCTATGACGCCCGAGTCTTAAGGTCGGTCAAAATGGGGTGTCTACAGCTGTTCTCTTGACAGTAACTCAAAGTCATAAGAATGACGGAGTGAATGTCAAAGCCTAGAGATGACCCATTTTTGACAAGGCCAAGACTTAGACAATCATACAAGATAAATAGATATGTATGCCCGCAGTAGGGCAAATGCAAATGATAGGCACGAGCCAAGTGATTGTGCAAGTGCAACAAGTCAGAATGAAGCAAGTATTGACAAATAAATGCAACAGCTTTTAAGCAAGAATGTAAAGCAAGAACTACATTTCATGCAAGGAATGCGAGAATTATTCAATTTCGCCGCCTCACACGGAGAAGATACGATATTCGCTGATTCGTCTGGGTCACACCAAATTTCAAATGAACCGTACATACAATATCGTGCCTGCAAAAGAGAGAAATCCAACAAGAACAATATGCTAACAACATATATTCAATGCGATTCCTATGATTCGAAAAGTTTGACACACACAGTGTCGATGAAAGGATGCATCACAATGCGAGAAAAGATAACGCGCGGCAATGCATGCTCGAATATAGAAGTATGGTACATCAAGGAAACGCGCATGACAACGCAAAACATTCATGAGAATGCAAATTATGAGCCAAGTAATGATAAACGAGCACAAATCGGGATGCCGGTTTGTTGCGCAACAACGAGCTAAAAAAAAAAACGCGCATTCCGGCGACGGCAACTCGATCGTGGCCTCTGATTCACTTCCCGGAGAGGTCACAACATGTTTAAAAAGGATACACTCCGATTTTGATGAATAATGATGAGACACATGTCAATAATTGCAATTAAAGTTCCGGTGGAGCACCGGCCAGAAGTGCACTTTTCTTCAACTTTTTTCAAGTCCCGAACTCCGATTTTCCTCAAAATTTGCAGAGAGGTAGAGGAGGGGAGGGAGCATGGTCGCCAGCCTCTTCCTAGGAGAGGCCATCGCCGGGAAGGAGGTGGCCGGCCACCAAAGTTAGGTGGCCTACGACCACTTGCCCAAAGTAGGGCATTTTGGTCATTTTCAAGATTTCTATATATATGCTTGCCCATTGCCTCAAATCACACCCCCAAGTGTGAAATTCTCTCCTCTTGCTCTCTAAGCCATTTTCTTTCAGATTCAAGATTTTATACGCCCCCTCCCACGCTAGTTGTTTTTATAAATCTTTCAGATTTAAGCACTTTGAGCATTAAATTTCGACTTCGGCTTCTCTTCTCATTTTCACCACTTGAGGTAATTTTGTCTCAATATTTGGAACATTTTCCGGAGTTGACTTTTGGTTGACTTTTTCATTTCCGAGAGTTGACTTTTGTTGACTTTTTTCCAATTTTGGCCTGCTTTTGCTCATTTTTGCTCCTTTTGCGATTTCGACATGGCGGTCATTTCCTCGTGGTAGAGGTTTTCCAGTGCCGAGACGACACGACATTATGACATTGCCCCGAGGGTTCGCCTTTTTATTCCTCGAGCAGATGCCCCAAAAGACATAAGCTTCCACTGCTATTTTCATTATTTCACCGATTTCAACGACGGGTACCGGGATCTCCTTCATGAGAACCTGAGCAAAGACTCTCCTACGATGTAGAGGTATGTTATTTTATTTCAGATCTTTCGCATTTTGCACCTTTGCTATGCTTAGACACACGCTTAGCTTACTATTAATACAATTTTACTTATGCTCGAGCATGCGATTTAGCCACTTGAATTTCACTTAACGCACAATACATCGCCTCGATTGTGAATGTATAGTACACATTAGGTAGAACTTGAACACACAAATCCAAACATTGATTCACCGAACACACACCCCAAAGTTGAAATGAACACACAAATTCCTAATTAAGAGTAGAACGCTGCAATTCCAAAACTCGATTTTTTCAACGCTGTACTCAGATTTTGAAGTGAACACACAACTAATCGATTAAGAGTAGAACACGCAATTCCAAACTCGATGTAATCAACACGCAGTTTCAGATTTGAAGCGAACACACACCTAATCGATTAAGAGTAGAACACACATGCCTCTAAACTCGATGCATCAACACGCACTCAGATTTGAAGCTTAACACACGTTTAATCGATTAAGAGTAGAACACGCATTCCAAACTCGATGTATCAACACGCACTCAGATTTGAAGTGAACACACAACCATCGACAAGAGTAGAACACACGCACCCAAACTCGATGCATCAACACGCACCAGATTTGAAGCGAACACACGTTTTAATCGATTAAGAGTAGAACACGCAATTCCAAACTCGATGTATCAACACGCAATTTCAGATTTGAAGTGAACACACGTTTAATCGACAAGAGTAGAACACGCAGCCCCAAACTCGATGCATCAACACGCAGCCCAGATTTGAAGTGAACACACGTATTTAATCGATTAAGAGTAGAACACGCAATTCCAAACTCGATGTATCAACACGCACTCAGATTTGGAAGTGAACACACGTTTAATCGATTAAGAGTAGAACACGCAGCCCCAAACTCAGATGTAATCGTTACGCACTCAGATTTGAAGTGAACACACCATCGATTAAGAGTAGAACACACATATCCCAAACTTTATGTTCAACACGCAATTTCCAAAACTCGGATGTACAACATACAGATTTGAAGTGAACACACAAACATCGATTAAGAGTAGAACACGCAACCCCAAACTCGATGTATCAACACGCCCAGATTTGAAGCTTAACACACGTTCTTAATCGACGGTAATACGCTTTCTTCATTTCATTTGCACATGCTTATTCATTTCATTTGCACACTTTCTTCATTTCATTTGCACGCCTTCTTCATTTCATTTGTCGATACACGATTCATTCTAAATGCAGCTAGCGCCAAGACAAAGGCGAGGGTATGGCTCCACCGCCATGAGGGAGTGGTATGTCGAGCTTCCTGTCAGTCCAGATTTGGTTGATTTTGCAGATTTGGACCATTCTCAGAGGGTTATCACATTGCCTCATCAAGAGGACCTTATTTGTCGCTTATGAGAGATGGTGGGACACCACCAATTCTTTCCATTTTTCTCATGATCGATATGACCATGACCTCCGACTTTGCTATGATCACCGGCCTAGACCTAGGTGGTGCTCCCATTCCTACGACGAGGACATGGGTCAAGGAGGCGGCTTGGACGCATCTATTGGGGCACGCCTCATCAGAGACAGAGGTACCGGAGAGTTCCAGATACTTGGTTCTTCCCATTTCCTAAGGGCCACAGATGGAGCCCGAGTCTCCCGAGGAGGTTGAGCAAGATAATTGGTTTTCATGTTCCTCTTTGGCACCACTGCTTGCCGATAGAGGGAACATGGTCGGTTGTATTTATCGAAGGCCTGTAGACCTATCATGTGCCGGCCAAGAGGATTGGGGCGGCTGCCCGGCTACCCTTTATCACAGATGAGCGCAGCCTCGCACGCTGGAGATTTAATTGGCGGCTACCGGAGAGCCCGGGAGGTACGTTTCATTCTTTTGATTTACATTTCGCTTCCTCATTACTTGTTCATCGCACACACGGCGACTTTGCACTCTCAGATTCTCGCCTTTTAGCACTTTGTACTCACATTCCGACCGCTTTCAACTATGGGTATATGCATATTTCCCCACATTAGCTCCAGAGATGGAGGTGGCAGACCTCCTATGACCCCATTTTCATTGATGTTTGAGGGCGCAGCACTTATCGAGGCCCCGAGAGACTCTTCCATCTCATGACAAGATTTTGACACTGCTCGGGCGACAGAGGTATTTCAACTCTCATTTTTTCATTTTCATCTTTGGTCCGCTTTGTACTTCTTGATTGCTTGATTTGCATACCGCTATCCACAGATCACCGGCACTTTGGGCAAGGTTTGGCGATGACCTCGAGAACCAAGATTCAGAGGATCCACCAGCCTCCCAAAGATGTGTTCTGCCGAGGGACCACGGTAGAGCTTGGTTCTCGGGAACGCTTTCAAATGTGTGTGGGGGTATGATTCCCAGACCTCCCTCAGGCTCTCCACCCACTATGCGATCACGACAAAGCTATCTCCGAGGAGGTCATTAGGGACATGCAGGGGACTGATGCTTTGCTATATCTTATTGAGGGGAACTACGCCACCTATCGCCAAGATATATCCGATGCCCCCTTGACGAGAGTGCGGTTCCGCCATCGAGGCCTACCAAACAGACCATCTTCGAAGTCGCGTCGTACGCAGACATCCCTTCTAGCAGGTCATGATCTAGAGGTAGAGGCAGTTCGATTCCTCCTATCCCTCCGACTCTCGATCATCCCGGATGGCCAGATATGCCGACTGAGTTGACGAGTTGGCAGTATGGGACCCCTTCTCCGTTTCCGATTCCCATGGTACCTCCGGTGCCTGGTCATAGGTATGTCAGTGATCCTGACTCACCACCCAGATGTTCCACCATTTTTCATTCATCACATACCATTTTGGCAATCGCTATTTATTGATGAGTTGAGCTTGTGTTTGCACCACCCTGGATTACATAGACCAGATGCTCGGGGTAGTGGCTTCACTTGAGGGGATGGTCCTGCGTAGAGAGGCACAGATGTCCATCATGGGCTTCCAGGTACCCTTCATCTCTCTTGCATTTATCATATTTCTGTTAACATGCTGGTTTTAAGCATTCTGCTGTATTGATAGGTTGTGTAGAACACATCTGGCACGCACCCCACTCATATACTGTACTTGCACCTGTTTTTATGTCTGGACTGATGTATCGCACCTTTCATTTTCAGATGCCTCCCGTGTATGCTTCGACACGAGGTGGGCCACCCGGGCCTTCTCGGAGAGGTCGAGGTGTTAGACCTACTCGAGGTACAGAGTCTCGAGGAGCTGGGCCATCCGGGCCTTACCGAGGAGCTCGAGGAGCAGGGTCGTCACGCAGACGCAGGGCACACATCGCTGAGGATGAGGAGGAGGAGGAGGTCGCAGAGCGTGTGTCAGAGACATCTCCTGGGGAGGGAGGCTCCGGTCTTGGTTCCGGAAGCGGAGACGAGCCTGAGGGGGATCCGGAGGATGACAGCTCTGATCCGGATGGTGATGATGGTGCAGAGGTTATCCCACAGAAGAGGATGAGAGGGCCTCCACATTCTCGTTCCCGAGGCTATTGATGTTATTTCCTGCTTTATTTTACTTTTTTAGCTAGTAGTTTGTAGCACTTTGCACATTGCTAGGCAGTTTTATTTTCTGTAAAACTTGTACCTTTATTTGTTGTAGAACATGATGGAATGAAACAGCTTTTGAAAGGATGTTTGTATTTGAAAATTTTAGCATCGCATCGCATTATTTTGCACAAAAATGGAATGGAATGAAAATGCGCCTCATGTATTTATCCGTCGTAGTGAACCGACGCAACAAATAAAAACATAAAAAACAAATCGACTTACTAAGAGATAATGAATCTTAGCAAGTTTACAACTCGATAAACAAAGTACAACAATGTTAACGACTCAATAAACAAGACTTAACAAAATTGTGTAACCACAAAGGGTAATAACTCAAAACACAAATGCATACCGACAAACTTACAACTCGATAATCAAAACAACAACTCGATAAGCAAAAACACGACAAAATGTATTTCAGACGGACGATCTGATGATGGAATGTATCGAAACCGAGCAGAAATGGAGGCCTTCGACATTCCCCGATGCATGAAAGTACTTCAAACTTCCTTCCCATGCAAAACAGACCAACGACGCCAAATCATTTTGTATCCCACAACAAAAAGTGGCCGCCTACTAGGATAGGTGGTCTGCCGCCACTCCTCCCGTGACCATCGAAATTTTGACAAGTGTCCCGTGAATAGTGTTTTGGCCTCCTATAAAAGCCCCAATCTTGGAACTCATTCATTTCATCACATTCTCTCAAAATGGAAGCATTTCTCTCAGAAATTCTCACATCTTGTATTTCATCTTTAGATGGCTGAGAAGTTGAATTTCCGGTTTTGGCTTGAATGCACTATTCACGCTAAGCCCACTCCAAGATCTTCCTTTCCTCCATGCCGCGGCGAGGTTTTGGAACCCAGTGACGCACGTCTTTAGCTTTGGCGGGCAAGAGGTATGTCCTACTTTTGAAGATTTTCAAATCTTGATGGAGTCCGAGCGAGGCGAAGAAATTCTGCCCCAGCTCAATTTTAGCTATGCCCAAGCCTTAGGGCGGATGTGCGGTCTTAATGCGCATGATGCTAGATCTCTGATTGGTGATGGAATGTTGGACATTCCGAGCCTGATTTACCGATTCTCTGATGCCGGTGACCGCAGCAACCACTATTGGCAAGGCTTCCGCAAAGACGCCTCCGCTTGTGCCTACTATCTCATTTTCGCTTGTCTCGACCGAGGATCCAAATCCGCTTGATTGAAGTCGCCAAGGTTTGAGAGAAGGAAAGAGTTGTATCGCCATGACTCGCCGAGACATTGATGGGCTTGATGCTTTCACCACGGAGACAACCAGTTCATGGGAGTCCACCATCAAGTGTAATGTTTCCCACCCAAGCTCACATGTATATTCACTCACATCACTGCCCTGCCTTTTCTCACAAAACCCTTATCTTACTTTTCTCTCATCGCACATCTCTATTCTTTATTCTCTCATTTTTCATCCCTCCCCGTGATATGGTTAATGGATAAATTGCAAGTTGTGGACTCTTGTCCCGCTTTATTCAAATTTTCGCTTACTTTTCGCAACGCCTAGTCAATGCCCTTGATGAGAACCGGTGGTTTGAATGGATGTGCAACCTATCGGCAGATTGCATTGCTTGGCGCCGTCTTGGCTTAATCTTCCCAAGAATGAGTTATAGCATGTCCCGGCTGTGCCTGATTCGATCGATTGGCTTGACTCATCGTGGTGTTCTACTTCCTTTCCGTGATTCTGCGCCAGCCGCCACGATCGACTTGCCCACCGAGGGGATTGAGTATCCACCACTTTCCGGTTCGAGGTGCACAGCTTATTCGGCAGTCGCAAAGATGGAGAGTTAGAGAGCCTGCCCCGCCTCCTATTTTCGCTTGCACTTTATCCGATGAGGCCGATTGGCTCAACGAGGAGGCACAAAGTTGGGCCTAGGTTGGCATCCGAGGCTTCAACAAGCTCGAAGGGGCAGGACACCGACTAGACTATGCCCCAAATTTATTGCTTTTATTAGTACTTTCAAGTTTCTTTATGGGTGTAATAAAAAAGCAACTTCGATTGCATGCAAGAGCAAAAGAACTCGCTTTTGAAATCAATGAAATTGAAGGTTGTGGTATCAAAATTCTCCACTTTTGGTCCAAAATGGTCTTAATTGTGAAAAGATTACTTTTGAACAAAGTCAACTTTTATTAAAACTTTTCAAAACCATTTTCGATATGGATCAATCGACATACCCGAGATCCACATCAAATGTACAACCGATCCTAGCAACCGGAAAGTTGCCCTAGTCTCGAGAAGGTGCTCGGCAAAGTGTGGCAACGGAAAGTTGCCCTAGTCCAAAAGGTGCCTAAGACTTCAATGCAACGGAAAGTTGCCCCAAATCAATAGCATCAGACCGAGATCGCAATAAATGCCGATGAATAGAGATGACCGAGATGATCATAATGGACAAAGTTGATCGGGAAAAGATTATGATCGAACTTCAAGATGAAGTCGCCACGATCCCAAAGACGGAATCAAGTCTTACGAGTTCGTGCCTGTGTTCGCCGAGTATTTTTGCTCTCCTTTTGCGCCTAACTTTTGCCAAGGCCGCCTTTTATGGTTTTCAACCTTATGAGCTCGCTTTTATAATTTCAAATTTTCTATGCTCGAAGTTTTGCCTAGGTCGCCTCTTTCGGTTTTCGCCCAGCGAGCCTCTCAAGGGTAGTATTTCTTCAACTTGTCCATATTGATCGTTGGGAAAACTCTAAGCCATCTAGATCCATCGTAACCACAGCCCACCGACTGCATTGACTTGATGATGTAGGACCAAATTCAATTGGTCCGAACTTGCCCTTGGGTCGTGAATGGGAGCTCGTTGTCTTGAGTACCAAATCTCCTTCTTTCAAATTCTCGACTTAACCTTCTTGTTAAAAGCCCGCGATTCTACGTTGATAACCTTGGACGGGTACGTTGCTTTCAACCTTCTCGTCGAAAAGCATGAGTTCTCAACTGCTCACGCTAACCGCTTCGCTTATCCGCACTCACCAATACTGTGAATGACGGACCTCAATCTCAATAGGCGTAATGCCTCCATCCCATAGACCAATGAGTACGGAGTCGCCCCAAGAGAAGTTCTCGATCAAGTCCTCAGAGCCCCACAGAGCAAAAGGCAATTTTATCCGCCAATCCCGATAGGTTTCCACCATCTTCTCGTAGTATGCGCTTGATATTTTGTTGGCCTCAATCGCCCGCTGGTTTGCGTCGATAAGTAGACGACTTATGAAAAGCCACATTGTATTTCTCCAACAAGTCAATCACCTCTTTCTTGAAGTGGAACCATTGTCCAAACAATCTCATTTGGGACTCAGAGCGACGATGATGTTGTTTCGATGAATTTTGCAACGTGAAGCTTTCAACACCGCATAAGATTGGGCCTCAACCCACTTTGTGAAATAATCTATCGCTACAAGGATAAACTCATGCCCATTCGACCTTTCTACGTGATGTACCGATCACATCAATTCCCAGATCAAAATGGCCATGGGGAAGTCATGTTGTACAATTTCGACGGCGGATGTTCATGCGGTTTGCATGGATCTCGACATTTGTGGCATCGCGAACAAAACCAATACAATCCTCCTCCATGGTGGACCAATAATAACCTTGTCTAAGGATCTTCCGAGCCAACATCACCCCATTCATGTGTGCACCACATTCACCTCCATGGATGGCTTCCATCGACGCTTGACTCTTCTCGCATCAACACACGCTTTATGCATTCCCAGATGACCCTTCTATACGCTTTACCCTCGCAGATGATGAACCGAACGCCAACCTTCTTATTGCCCTCTTGTCTTTGGCATTAACCTCAAGGTATGTTTCGCTTTCCAAGAAATTCCAGATGTCGTAATACCAGGGTGTTCATCCCGACTTCATCTATGGTCGCAATCGACTCATAGGCAGTGTAAATTTCGTCAATAATGACCGGACGATTCGACTCCACGGGATGTCTATCATGGATGATAGAGTTGTTAAAGCGTCCGCGAACTTGTTGTTCTCTTAGTAGATGAGTAAAACTTAACTTTTCAAACCGAGGAATCAAGAAATCCAAGGTTTGGTGATACATCATCATATTTTCCTCTTTACTTTCCATTTCCTTTAGCTTGAGACACAACAAGGTTGAATCCCCAATGACGCCCAAATTGCCTTGCCCCTAATTCCGTGGTCGCTTCCATACCAAAGAATGCACGCTTCAGATTCTCGCTTCATTATTTGAGACTTTGAACGGAGTTTGAAGGCTAGAGGATACGGAATTGCTCCGTGCTATCAAGAACACCCTATCCCATACCCATGTTGATTTGACGCCCCCACAAAGCACATTGTCCAACTTTCTCGCCGATATGCGTAATTGCTTCATCTCGGGAATAGGTACTCAATCGCTTCATCCCTCAACCGGATGGTCGGAAGGAACTCGCCATCGCTTCTTCCTTTATCGACTTGGCTACATATGTAAGATCAAATTCGAGAGCAACAAAGAACCAACGAGCTAGCTACCCGTAGTTACCGTTTCTAAAAGATATTTGATGGGATCAAGTCGCTAAACCAACATTACCGAGAGTGAGCTAACAGTAGTGCCGCAGCCTCGTAGCCCATACCAAAGCTAAGCAAGCCTTTTCCAAATGGCCAGATACCGGTCTCATATTCCAAAGATTTTCTTGCTCAAATAATAGATGGCTCTTTCCACCTTATCTTCTCGATTCCTCAGCAAGCATGCAGCCCATCGTGGTCTCTCCATCGATAGATACAAAATCAATCTGCTTCCGGTTCTCCGGGTGATAAAACGGGTGGGTTCTCAGAGATATTCTTTAACTGCTCAAA
This sequence comes from Camellia lanceoleosa, assembly GCA_025200525.1. Classification (NCBI taxonomy): domain Eukaryota; kingdom Viridiplantae; phylum Streptophyta; class Magnoliopsida; order Ericales; family Theaceae; genus Camellia; species Camellia lanceoleosa. Next base: position 62,413 of record JANUSC010000404.1, read on the forward strand.
TGCAGCTTGACATCGCCGTCCCATTGAACTTGCCTTTCTTCGTAAGACCAAAAGTGGTTCACAAGTCAAGGTTAGTTTTGAAATAAACCGCCTTATGAATTGCACTTTACCCGTAAAGCCTCGCACCTCCTTTTCACCTGGTGGTGGCATTTCTAAGATGGCCTTGATTTTGAAGGGTCGACTCGATGCCCTTTGTGTAATCGAAACCCCAAAGATTTTCCCCGCAGAACACCAAACGACATTTCGAGGGTTTAGCCGCAACCTAATTCCTCGATCCTTTGGAAAACTTATGCAAGGCGTGTAGTGGCCCTCTTTCTTTGGACTTGACAATCATGTCGCCCACGACACCTCAACCTCTTTGTGGATCATATCATGTAGTATTGTGGTCGCGCTCGCTGATAAGTAGCCCCAAAGATTCTTCAACCCAAACGGCATGACCCTAGAAGATGTTCTACGGGTGGTGAATGCGCTTTTTCTCCGCCTTCCCGCGCCATCACTATCCGACAGGTTCGAGAAGCCATCCATGAATGAGAGCAATGCATGCCCCACCGTGAAGTCCACTAACTCATCAATGTGTGGCAGGAAAGTCGCCCTTCTGACTAGCTCGCTCAAATCCTCAAGTCTACACACACCGGATCCCGCCATCTTTCTAAGACCGAACAATGTTGGCCAACCAAGCCGGATATTCAGATACTAGCAGAAGCTCCGCCAATTTGCTTGGTGACCTCTTCCTTAATCTTGAGAGCCCAATCCGGCGGATCCTTCCGAGCTTCGCTTGATGTGCCTGCCTCGGGTCAAGGGGATCCGATGTCAGCAATCTCAGATCGATTCCTGCATGTCTTCGAGGGACCACACGAAAACATCTTTAAAATCTTTTAATAAAGCGACTAAGCGCCAAGGTTCCGAAGACAACGTGGACCCGATCCGACCAACCATGGGTCCTCCTCAAGACTAATATTCACGTAAATGATTTCATCCATTAATGGCTTAACAAATCTCTTGCTCTTGCTCAATTAAACGCTAGAAACCGAGGAACTTCGCCCTCGCTGCTTTGATCAAAATTTTGAAAGTCCGAATTAATGCAATAAATTAGGGCAACGTAAAAGTACTGAAACCACATTCACCTCATTCTCATTAAGTTCATCCAAATCGCCCAATTCATCCATAACAGACTCAAATGAAAAGGAAAAAGACGACCGACAGACTCGCATCCGTTAACATCCTCAGAGTACCAGATCAGACTACCGAGCCGAATCGATTCACTCACAAGACTTGGAATCAGATTCGCCACTACCCCGATCTTTAATCGCTGATAAGAATCCTCCTCAGATCGCTAAATGAGAGAGGGTGCGATTGATGCATCCAAGATAGTCACCGTTGGCTCACGTACTGCTTTCATCCCCAATCACGGAGACCATGAAGTTATTCCAAGCAATCTTGGTCGATCGGAGGATCGAGAGGAGACATGCCAAGCATACCCCATTTCCACCTGCGTCTCGTAATCCTCTCGCTTATTCTCGCCAAACCGCTTGTTGGGTTCTCGCTTCAGGCAACGCTATCCCCGGATAGTTGCGTGTCGAAGAAGATTTCGAAACTGCACGCGCTTCCTCTCCGCTGAACCATGGCTCTCGAAGCCGCAAATGGAAAATCTTCCTCCCGACAAAGCGCCCGCTTAGGGTACCTCGATGGGCCTGCATTAGATCAAAAGGCTTCCCAAATCTGCTTTTGCTCGCTCGCCACCATTTCTTCCCTTTCTCGTCTAATCTTCTTTTGGTGGGCGATAACCCAATCCAAAGGTATGTGGATTGTGTGGCACTGCCAACGCCGCGAATTCTTTCCTCGCCGCTTTCTTCCCAATCCCATCCTGTGGATATGTTGTAGCCTGCTCATGAGGTAGACGGATTGAGCATCGACGCATATACCTTCATTCACGTACCATAATGTTTTGCACCACGCCTCACCAAAGTAAATCCCGATATGAACATGTCTTCCATGCCGTGTTCGATCTCCAGATCGGCGAGATACTCCTGAGGAGGATGGATTGATGAATTCCCAAAACAATGGCTACTCCCTTTCCATAGGGTATTTCACCATTTGATGTAGAGTAGATGAGACAAATTTCACCGATGCAACCAGTGGTCGCCCCAAAAGCATGTTAAAAGATGCAGGACCTCCAAGACATGAAAATCTACCTCTTGTTGTCCAGCCCAATCTTGGTTTGATTTTATCATTCCCCTGTGACATCCCTACTTGTATTGTCATAAGCTCGATCACTTGAGTAGTCAGGTGAAGTCCGCAGTTTAACCCAATTGCATACGCCTGCTCGCCAAGGCAGACATTAATAGCGGACCCAGATCAACCAAGATTACCGAATCCATTTGTCCCTCGTGATTCTACAGAGATGTAAAGGGTCTGCATGATCCACGCCTCAGCGCAGCCTTATCCGAAAAGGTCAATGTCGGGGAACCTCCTCCCGGAAAGACTAGCCCAACTAGTTGTTCTGGCGTAGTTTCGATAGAAAGTTTAGCTTTGTCCATAGCAGAGAGGACAGCCTGTCTGTGCACCCTTGAAGCCATAAGCAGTCCCCAGATGGAGATGTCTGCTTGTATTTTCTTTAGCTGTTTCAGTACAGCCTCTTCTTCAACTTGCTTCTCCCTCTGCTTCTCCGCTTTTTTATCTTTCCCCGATGCCCTAAGTTGATCAAGGTGTGGGGCTTGAAATACCGCCCACTTCTAGTCATATGGTCCACTTCTTCGAGGTACCAGTGTGCCGTCTGTTGGCCACCCGCCCAATCTTCGCCTCAGGGCGAGATACAAGTCGCCATCTTCCCACCACATTCCATTAGCATCTAGCAGGCACTGTCTCGTTCCGCTTTGTTTGCACTCTCAAGATTTTCCTCCCACATGCTCACAAAGATGTTCAGCTTTTTGTACTCACAAAGATTCTCAACATCCACATGGTTCTTGCTTTTCGATCCTCTCGTAATCCCATTTCTTTTCTTGCTCCTCCAATGTCAATTGTTCGGTTTTCAAAATGTCTTGGTCCCGAGCGGAATTCTTCGCAATTCGCCTCCGATAATTCAGCTTCTCGCTCTTCCGCCACAAATGGTACAATATCCGTTGATCATCCAACCACCCGACGACTCGCCTTCGAACCGCTTAATTGATGCCCCCGATTCTTCGATCATTGAAAAATTGAGATTGGCAAGTCCTTTTCCATCGCTGTCAAATCATCCCCACCGATTCAAGTTTGTCTCCGATCATACACACCAGCCTCGCTCTTCCGGCCCCACACTATCTTAGATCTGCTCAATGACAAGATATATCCACTTGATCATAAGCTCGCCACCATTTCAGATCGCTTCCACCCTAGACTCAACAACTCGCTTCCTAAGCCCGCCTAATTCCATTTTCGTGGTCACCACCTTTGGCTCAAAGGTTGTAGAGGTGTCCATCATGCACAAATCAAGCTATCAGCAGATCACCTCCGCTTGGGTAAGGGAGGGAGTAATGTAGATACTAGGTCGTAAGATACGCCCCGCTTGATGAAATTGATTCTTTTAGGTGGATCTTGGTTATGTAATCGAGTGGGTTGGTGGTAACATTGGGTCGCTTCGAGGTAGGATGATGTTTTTGTCAATGAGATCTTGAACTCATGACGCAGCCTCAAACATTGGTCAGTATCGTGACTATGCCGCCGGTGGTATTTGCAATATTTGGTCAAGTTGGGAAGGGAGTGGATTTGGAGGGGCCTTGCCAAGGGTTTCAGATGCCCTTTTCTAACTAGAACCCCGAGGACTTTGGTCAAAGGCATATGTAGTGGAGAGAAGGTTCACGACCTCTAGATTGGTATCTCGGAAGCTTGGTTATCGCTTCCCGATGCATCGAAAAGGTGTGGCCAAGGGCCTTGGTTGGGAAGGGATTGGTGGTGACCATTCCGACCTCAAGTCCTTGCATTGGTAGAGCCACTGGCCCGCATTGTTGTTTCGCTGAATGTCCGCCGGTCGTTTCCTGCCTTGGTCAAACAGACTCGCTTCATCGTGATCTTCAATTTGCATCCCCATATCATGCAGACCGCGAAGTGGGGAAGGAACTACAATCATCTTCTTCTATTAACTCCGTTGAGATTGCGACAATCATCCTAATTTGATCTCGTCTCAGGCCTCAAGGTCATCATCGATGCCTTTCGCCTCCACCGGTTACAAAGTCGAGAAAGACTCGTTCTCGCTTGTTGTCTCGAGATCACGAGTGGTAATCTCGACCAGGTGTTATATGAGTATTGTGCAACAAAGGCCCCAACCATCTCATCCCAATTCTCTTGACATCATTATCCAACTTTGTGATACACCATGCCACTCGACAAGGTTCGCCAAAAACGAGAGCTTTTGGTCAATCGTTAGGCCCATTGGCCTCAAGATATCCGAAAATGTACCAGATGAACTATGGGGTCCCTGCACTCCATCAAAACGGCCGATCCGGGCATCTTAAATCATTCCAAGAAAGTCACGCCACGCCAAGATAGCCGCCTCAATATCCGGATGGCTTTCACCGTGATTTCTTGAAGAGTTTTTCCAACTTGCTCAATTTCGTAGTCGCTCGATCCACCTCGAACTCGAATGGAGAGTCCGTGATTAGGTGTAGTATTTTGGACACCATATTGAAGCGAGCTACCTGGAAGACCCGTGTCCTCTTGGGTGTTTTGGAAGTTTGGCAAAGCTGCCTGTGGGTTTGGGAGGGTGTTGGGTGTTCTGGGATTTGAGGAGCATTCGACCAGAGATATCGCCGTAATGGAGCCCCTGGAGGAGGAACCCGATGTGCCCCTAATGGAGGAGGGACTCTGTGAAGCAGATGCGCTGCTCATTGCTTGTAACTGATCAACTCAGATCGTTGGCCATGACAAAGTGCATTGTTTGGAAAATTCACCGGTCGATAGCATCATCTTGCATTTGTTTCATGCTTTCACCATCCGCGATCATCGCTTCCATTGTCAGATTCGTTGTTCCATCCGAGTATCCCAAGTGTATATCTATAGCGTAAACAGAATCTCAACCCAACTGGTTCGACACTAGAGTAAATCGCTGCTCTTGATCCGTGTTCGACAGATTGGCGCTTCTCCTTCTTCTAGTGATCGGGTAAGGAGGAACATCGATGTCCGCTAACTAGATCCTGATCGTTGAGTCGGGCGCCTCAGGTCCAAATTGCTTGGGAGTATCGATCGCTCGAAGCAATCGTATACAAATCGCCCTAGCAAAAGATAAATAAAGCAAAAAGAAATAAATAACCGTAAATAAAACGGCAAAGATAATCTGCTTAAATTGAATACACCACACACATACGGTATACAACAACACACAGCTGGTAAGTCGATACATCGCCTCAACATCGTCAATATCCTCAGACATCGTTTCCTTAAATCAATCGGATATCCGCAGACGATCGATTTCAAATAATCGACCGATGTTCGCAGCGTAATATGCCAACTCAAAATCGATGCCCGCAGTTCGATGCCCTAACTCATACCGATACATGCATTCTCGTAGAGACGCACTCTAGCAAGCACATAGCGTATAAGTGAGAGCCAAAACACCCCTATGTGGGTAGGGTTTCGTCCCCTATTTTGTCAGAACTAGGGGTTCACCACGCACGCAATGGCTTCAAACAACCTATAAACGGGTAAGCAACCCGTCCTAGTTTGGAATGGTCACTACGATCCCAATATGCACTAGGTCGAATGGTCAAGGGTGCCCCAGAAACCGGGTTTGTGTTCCCATGCCGCCGAGCTCAGAGCCGATCAAATTTTACGGACATGACTTGACAAGACAAGCCTCCCAAGAAATCGCTCGAATGGCATATGGCAAACACGGTCCTAGGCGCACCAATGCAAATGCAATGCAAAGAAACACACAAGCGAGTCAACATCGATATCATGAGTTCGAGTCAAGTTCTCTAAATCCCTCAAAGCAGAGTCGCCAGAATCAGAATAAGCCCGCGAGGGACCTCGCCATACTTTGACTCGATTTTGTCATGTTCCAAATCTTGAACCAAAGAGTCCAACTCGCAAATCGCTTTGAAGAAAAACAGATTTTTGAAAGAAGTGCCAAACATGGATCGCTGCGATAATGAGTCGCCACCTAAATATTTTTAAAATGGGAAATTTAGAAACCCCGACTTCTGTGCCAAAGGCCACGTGATCCGCCATCACCAAAGTTGCCTCACGAACTTGGGTACGATTAGGGAAGGTCACATCGTGAGCTTCTCTCACGCCAAAGACCGCCTTACTAACCATGATATCTGCTTTTGAAAACATTGTGAGTTCTTATTCGATCATTAGCCTAGGTTACTATGTGATGCGCAAAGAAACAAGTATAGATCGGGCCGTTCGACTTGGAACAAAACATTTCATGTTTGTTTGTTTGAAAATGGTGTGATGGTGCTACCCGCAGTAGGCTAAATGCGGATTTGCCCCTCGTGGGCTTAGAAAACATGATGTTGCCACTATCTAGTGGGCTTAAACAAACAATGCATTGTCCCAATTCAGATAACTCAACCTCCACCCACAGTATTCAAGGCGCTTATATCACATAAGCAAATAGCCTCATGGTAAGCATGCTATCATGGCAACACTCACACGCATGCAAGGATGCTAAAGCATAAAACTCACCGAGTACTCCAAGCCAAAACAAAACCGATTAGGAAATCATGCATGATCCTAAAGATACAGAGATGCCTAATGCAACACATGCAAAGATGCAACTATAGCAGTTCGCTATTCTAAATATGGCATATGATGATGCAATCTAACACGATTCAATTTGGAATTGAAATACAGGTGCAGCTTAGTATGATGCCGAGTCTGCAAGCAAGAAAATGATGAATGATGCAAACATGTCATGTCAGATGCTAATTGAAATATGCCCTACATCTAACCATTGTAAGCTGATAAATAAAAGGGAGAAAGAAATGGGGTTGAAGACATACATCACACTCACACACCCTTATTACAACATTGCCTCACAGAGGGTCCAATAAATAATAATACGCAATCAATAAAAGAATATTACAAATTCAAATAATACAAAAATCCTATTTAATTAACAAATTAAACTAAGAAAGTAAACCGGGCATGCAAGCGGGTCATTTGCTCGATGAATGATGCATGTCGGTCGCTTGGCGCCAATCCACTGATGCCCCAATTAGCCTCTCGCTTGCACTTTTCTAAATGCGCGCTACCAACTTAAAGTTGCCGATTCTTCATTTTGTCGCAACAGAGAGGAAAAGGGCATAGCAATGTATTTCATAAATATATGCATGCCTCGATCCTCGTACACCAATCACGATATCGATGCATGATGGCCGAGGAATCGGATTGCACAACTCAATATAGGATGAATGCATATGAATGCGATAACAAAACCTAACTCCATCATGGGTAATCCCGAGTGTTTCCGTGACTTGGGAATTGAGACACCGGCCACTCGAGTAACGCAATTCGTGTCTAAAACGCTATCCTCGAACACGACGCAATATGCATGATATGCATGAAATGCAATTTATGTTACCGTGCACAATGCTATGAAAGTGAGAATGAAATGAACGCCGAAGATGCGCACGCGCACGCAAACCGAGGTGATAATGGCATGAAATGCAAAGCGATAAAACATGGTGCTCAAATGCGCGCCTACGCACATAAACCGAGGCGGCGATGAAATGGAAATCGGATAAATCGGCGTTCAAATGCGTGCCCACGGCACGTGAATCGAGGCGATGATGTGATGGCATACGGATGCAAATGATGGGCTTACGCCAACATGAGAGAGCCTCACCGCATTCACCTAGGCCGCCGCTTGATAAAGATGCGCAATGAGCGCATACCGCACGCAAACCGAGGAATGTATGAAATGGCATACTAATGCAATGATGGGCTTACGCCAATACGAGAGCCTCTCGCACTCACATAGGCCGCCATAATGATAAAAAAAGGAGATGTTTCAAAATGATGCGGGCACGGCACGCAAACCGAAAATGCACTAAGGCATGAAATGACATGGAAATGAGATGTAAAATGCAAATTGGGCTTACACTAACATGAGAGAGCCTCACCAAGCACTCACATAAGTCCGTCCGAGCAAAAAGAGTCGTCAAATGCGGCACACGGGCACGCAAACCAAGGCGGCGATGTAATGACATGCAAATGCAAATTGGGCTTATACTAACATGAGAGGGCCTCAACACTCACGTGATGCCGATGAATGAACGGAGCGCTGGCGCAAGTTCCAAGGGCACGCAAACCGAGGCAATGACAAAGGCACAAATGGCATGGAAATGATATGCAAGCATGCAAACTAAATTCCAGCAACTAAATGAAGGAAAACAGCCCAAAATGATGATAAAATGCACCCGATGCCTTAATGTCCTCAAATGTGATATTTAGCCCTAAATGGCTTCAAAATTATGCTATACATGCAAAATTGACACATGAAAGCAAAAACAGTAGCAAGGTAGCCCCAAAAATAGCATCTTTCCAGTACAAAACATGGCCAAATTGTAAGCATAGATATGACAACAATAGCTTGCAAAAATACTGAAAAAGAGAGGATTTACAAAGCAAGTCATATCTACAATGCTCAAACCCAAAAAATCAGTTCTACAACATTAGAGAGGACTAAAAATATGCATTTTTACAGAAGATGAGATCCCAAAATTCAGTGTTTAGATATACAATACATAGCATGCAAAATAAGGGTCAAAAGAGGTTTATAAAGAGAGGTATCATAAGAAATGACCAAACAACTTAAGACCCTTAATAAAACTTGAAGAACAGACCAAAAAAAGACATTTCCTAAGCCTGATGGAGGCTGAAACTGAAGCTAAGATGGCCTAAACAAACATCCAATTTTACGGAAAATAAGATGGATACAACATGAAGTACCAAAACCAAACATCAAATGGCTTAAGGCCCCTAACAAAACACAAAGAACAGACCAAAATATGACACTTTACAAGCCTGATGAAGACCCAAAACAGAAGCATGGTAAGCTTAAAGAAGCATGCAACATGGGAGTAGAACAAGAATTCAAAGCAAGTGCATGATAGAGGATGAAACCAGGTTGAGCCCCTCTTCAATGTTGAAGAGGAGCTCAAAATGAGCACAATATCAGTAGGTTTCATGCTCCAACTCAGATCACAAATGGGCTAAAAAATAGCATGCAATTTTACGGTAAATGGAGGAATTTCAAAGGAAGTGCATGCTAGAGCCAACAATGGTTGAGCCTCTTCAATGTTGAAGAGGGGCTCAAAATAAGGCCACTAACAGTATATATATGCTCGAAAACAGACCACCAAAAGCCAAACAAAGCATGCAATTTCATGGCATAAAGAGTGATATTGAAGCAAGTATATCAAGGAGACACTAATGAGGTTGAGCCCTTCTACAAAGTTGTAGAGGGCTCAAAATAAGCACAAAATCAGTAGGGTCAAAGAACAAAACACAAAAGGAAATAGGGTAAAGAATTGATGCAAGAAAATGCTAGAAAAATGATTTAGTAATTTACTCCCTGAAGACAAGTTTTTGCCTCTTCTTGCCTTGATGAAAGTTGTTTTACGCTTCTGAAGAACACCTCTTGCTGCTGGAATGGAGGTGATGGTGGAGCTTGGGGTTGGTGAAGGACTTAGCTAGAAGCTTGAAGGTTTTTGAATTTTTGAAGATGGAAATCAAGGTTTTGAGAGAGTAGTTCTGAGGTGAAATCTTGCAACCCTAGGGAAGGAGGAGGGAAGCCTCTTTAATAGGCAAAAAAGGTGTAAAGGAGGAAAGCATCCAAGCTTTTCTCCCGTAATATTCCTCGGAGGGGTGAGATATTCCAAAAGTATCCTGACAAATGAAAAGGTCGAAAGCAGTAAAGTCCAGGCCAGTAATCTCGAGGTGGCCGGCCACCCCACCTCGTCGGCCACCCACTACCCTCGCCGGCCGCCATGGCCCAAAACTCAAATGCAAAGCTGGCCGACCATCATGCAAAGGGTGTCCTCCCATGTGTAGAACAGGCCCCAAGGCCTGAATCTCGACAACTTTGAAGCGTGGTCACAACATAGAGCTTGAAGGAGAGGCTCAAAAATGAAACCAACAATTGCTAGTCGACCACCAACTTTTGTGGTCCTCCTGTATGCGTGGAACAAGGTTCCAAGGTCGGAATTGGCAACACCAAGCATGAGCCACAACATAGAGCTTGAAGGAGAGGCTCAAAATGAACTCCACAATTGTCGTCGACCAAGAGCTTATAGGGTCCTCCCATGTCCCCCGATCACAGATATGTAGCTTTTGGTCAAGAAAATATCCCTGTAGTGTTCAACATTGGCCCTAAGGAGCAAAACGGGCACCTAAGAGCGAAATTGGTTATCCGATAATTGCTGGCCTCCCACCCCCTGATCTTCCCCGTGTTGAAACAAAGAGGTACCGCCAAATTTGAACAAAAACTAATGAGAAATGAACGCCGGGGCTAAAACCGCACCAGATCCCGAAATGGGTCAAGGGTGCCGGCGGTGTTCAGCAATAAGGGGTATCAGACCCCAAGGTTCCTCTAATGACAAAACAGAGGTTCCCGCTAAAAATCGTAGAAAACCGATGCAATGAATGCTCGCGCCTAAACCAAGGCGATTCGGTCCCAAAACCTAAGCATAGCACCGGAAGGGTATACGGCCACGGCGGGCATCGAGGCCCCAAGAGTTCTGAATCGAAAACAGAGGTGCAAACCAAAAACCGGAGAACTCGGAGATGGTTATGTCCCGAGCCGAGGCACACGACCGATGGCTTCAAAACCGGAATCGGGCTCTATTTGGCAAAATGGGTACGGCCACGAAATGTAGTTTCACGGCCACCGGAGATAGCCCATAGACTACCCTTCCTCAGAAAGAAAAACAGAGAAAACCGAGTCCGGTTCGCAGAATCGAGACAAGGCGCAGGCGGAGTTCCTGGCCCGGAAAGGCATCACGGCAAGACTTTTACTTTTCAAAACTTCGAACGAAAGTATGATGCAACATCACCAAGCGCCAATCTGACGCTCGCGCCCCGAGTCTTAAGGTCGGTCAAAAATGGTGTCTACAATAGCACACCGCTGCTTTGGCTTTATTTTATATGCTTTATTTATCTTTTGCAAGGTAGTTTAGCACAATTGCATCCAACTAGGCAGATATTCCCGAAAGCACTCGGGTCGAGGTCGAAGACTTAATCGATCCAGGATCCGATAGACTATTGCCAAAGGTTTCTTTCTTACCCTCGCTGCCAGGTGAGGTCAAAAGGCGCAGCAGTATCAAGACAGAGGTCGCTAGATCTATGGTCCTGAACAAGCTAGGGCCGAGGTCTCGCCCCATCAGAGAGTCAGAGATACCGCTTGTTCGCTTAGATTAGCACAACATGGCAGTTTGAAGAGATGATGTGTTAACTCTAGGAAAGTATGAAAACTATGCAGCAGGATGTCAGCCACAAACAGATTCACTACACTACAGTCAAGTTATGGCTCAACAGCAGAGGTAATTACCAGTTACAACAAAGAAACCGAGCATCCGCCACACACACCTCCTCCCTACCAAGAGTTCCAATACTGGAGACATCGCCAGAAGATACTTGACATCCCCACAAGGCCAGCCCACCCTAATCCTACCCCAGCCTATCTAAAGCACCCACCAACCTTGTGGATTCACCATTTGAGTTCGTGATGGATCCAACGGGCGTTAAAAGTGAGCAAGCCGAAAAGCTTTTCAAGAAGTCTCAGTGTAAAATCCATTCGGATATTGAAGATGGATAATCGACTCGCCGTGACTCGCTGAACCGATGAAAATGCCGCATATAGACCGCCTGATGGGTCTGGAGAACCTATGGTACACTACTGTTGCGACATCTTAAGGCGAATGGGCCTCCATATTACGTGGTTTTCTGCCACGGACCTATCGGGTGTAGCAAATTTATTTGGTATGCAAAATTGGAAGACTCATAAGAGAAGTTGGGAGGTGATGGCCGAGGCCTTCATAGCTCAATACTCCTATAACACCTAGATCAAGGTCACAACTTCAGTGATCTCGAGACCACTGTGCAAGAACTGAAGGAGAGCTTATCCGATTTTGTGACTACCGAGGGCTAAAGCCCTCGATGATGACCATCGTGCCGGTGGACAAAGATCGACACTTGATGGTTGTGTAACCTCCAAATTTCAAGCTCATGCGTAAGATGATCATCCTCCCCTACCCACCTTTTGCAGTGCACTCCACATGAGATCTTGCAAATAGAGACGCTTATGAAACAAGGCCTCATTGATAATGAGAGAGAGCAACCCAGAGGGCATTCAACCATGGTGCAAATGCAGTACAAGAAGCGCAGCACCGCAAACGCCGATGTCGGATGTTCACCACCACCTTCCCAAAACTCTCACAACTAACCCATTCACCGGGTGCATCCGTAGTAGCTCACAAGCAACTAGATATGCGCCAGAGGCCAAAGAACCTTCAACCCCACTATACATGCCCCTATCCAAAGCTTCGTGGTTTTGATCAAGAAAGGGCACTTGAAGCCCCTAGAGCGCCCTGCTGTATTAACTTCCTCCTCTCATAACTCAAATGGCATCAGCCGATCATCAATAGCATGTTCACGACATCGACTGCTTTAGGACTACGCCATGACATCCAAGATTCAAGTGACAATAAGGTGATCGTGACCTCCAGAAAACCAAACGCCACAACCAACCCACTCCCACCACATAACCAAGCTCCACCTCCTAAATGCATCAACTTTATCCAAACCGTTGTAGCCATACCACCCTAACATATATATCACCCCTTCTCACCTACCTAAGCTGAGGTATTTACTCCAGCACAAATTTGTGCATACCGCACATCTTCCCAAACCCAACCTGAGTGGTAGGTGACTATCGAAGATAGAACTAGATGATTGCATGAATGTATGAAAATGATTATTTAGAGCCCTCTAGGGTCTCGTAAGATTTGTGTACGATCCGAAGCGTTACATTACACCAACAGGCGTATTAAGTCAAGGGTAGAACTACCGCCAGAGAAGAGATCTGGTCGTCGAGAGGATGGACCTAATCAGGCTAGATGACCTAGCTGAATTGGAAGAGGACATAGCCAACCTTCAATTCTTCAATGAACGGATTTGGGAGACGTGACTATCAACCGGTTTGGTTTTAGATAGGTCACGGAAGCTACCGCAGCTCGCTGATTTGCCGGATGCTATTGAAGAACTTCACCGCATCAGGCAATCGTGGGTTGGAACATCATCAAGAAGGTCGGAGGGTCAGAGATCGTAATGAACCGCCAGTGGAGCACCGATGTTAAGAATTTTGTCAGATCGTAATGTATTGAGTACAGAGGATGCCGAGCAAAGAAGGCACTAAAAATGCATTGAGCAAGAGAAGATCAAGATCAAGAGAGGGCTAGAAAGGCCAAAGCCCTCGTGGAGATAGAATGTGCCGAGGGCGCTGAATGGAATGTGCTATGTGCACGAACAAATAGACAAAATCGATAGTTGCTTGTCGATGGCCAATGGCATGCGGAAGACGATGACCTATGTCTTGTCCACATGGACGAGGATTGAGAAACAACCAACCGGATGATACCGGTATATTGAAGAAGTTGACCACATGACTATAAGTGGGCTGTATTTCAAGCCCCCATACCTAGATCAACCGTGAGGCGCCCTGAAGGACAAGGAAGTGGAAAAGTAGAAAGAGAAACCGTCAAGAGGAGGCCGTGGTTGAAACAAATTAAGAAGATACAAGCGACATCTCCATCTGGGATCAAGTATGGCTTCAAAAAGTACACAAACAAGCCGCCCTTCTCGCAATGGATGTGTCTAAACTTTCAATAGACACCACGCTCGAGCAAATGTAGGATTGGTCTTTCCGGAGAAGCTTCTCTACATTAACCTTCACCGATAAGGAGTTGCCGCTGAGGGCTCAAACCATATCAAACCACTCTACATCTCTATGGAGTGTAGAGACAAATGGATACCAGAGTTCTTGTTGATACCGATCCGCCATCAACGATGTCCATTGAGGACGGCATATGCAATCAGGTTGAAGCCCGCGGACTTCGCACCCATTGCCCAAGTGATTCGGGCATATGACAATACTAGTAGAGAAGTGATGGGGATTGTGCAGATTCAGATTGAGGTTGGTCCAGGACAGCATGATATTGACTTTCATGTCTTGGACGTTCCCGCGACCTTCAATCTACTTCTAGGGCGTGCCGTGATGTGCCTGTAAAGGCGCTTTCCACCTTCTACCAAGTGTTGAAGTACCCCTTGGGAAGGGGGTGGCTATAGTTTTGAGAATTCGCCAATCCATCCGGCCGCCAAAGGTGTTCACGCCTTTCTCGAGATCGAGCATGGCGCAGAGGATGTGTTCTTGTCGATTTAGCCTAGCCGAGGCTCGGGTCGAGTAGAACATACTAGCTATCGAGGGGTTATATGTCGCTGCATAGTCCGTACCTCATGAACAAACTCCAAAGACATCCTGATAGGATTAGGAAAGTACCTAAAGGTACCGCAAAGATTGGCCAAGTGTCAAGATAACCCACATACCTTTTGGTTTAGGTTACCGCCTCACGTGGAGGACTAGGTAATGAAAGGGAAAGAGATGGCCGGAAGAGCCAAAGCAAAGCGAGCGGGGAAGCATTTCGAGTTGATGCACCGACCGATCCAAGGTACCCTGAACGGACGCTTTGTCCTGAGGGGAAGATTTCCGCTCATGCGTTTCAGAGCCATGGTTGAATGCAGAGAGAAGACGCTTGGGGTTCGAGATCTTCTTGACTTGCAATTGTCTCGAGGATGATGTTGCCGAGGAGTAAATGGTAATCTGATAGCTAAGGCTAAACAGTACAAAGAGGAGGTTTCGAGGGCGCAGAGATTGAAATGGGGGTAGCACTAGCTTGTCTACTTTTAGATCCTCCAATCGTCCATGAGTGCTTTGGGAATGACCTCTCGCTGTTCATGATTGAAATGAAACGGCCGCAAGCCCATCTTCAAATATCTTGACGTGTCCATTGCACCTTCCTCGCTTTGGCAAGACGAGGAAGGATTCTTATCGAGCAAAGACGTCAGTAGGAGCCGTAACTGCTTCTAATCGAGTCCGGTGAGTCAAAATCAGTTCCAACTCGCTCTAAGTCTCGAGTCCCAGATTCTGGAGTGATAACCCGTATGCCACAAATTCCGTTTAGGTCAGTTTTTCTTTTTTTTTTCGAGTCTGCGAGTAATAGAGGAATTAAGCGACTTGGAAGTGCTTAATGAGAATTAAAGCATTGCGGGCCTTCGACATTTTTCTTCAGGTTCTTAATTTATTGAATTAATCTGATTTTCAAAATTTTGATGAAAGCGACGAGGAAGAAATTCCTTCTGCTTTTGCAATATTTGCCGGATCAAGAGCAGAGAGGTTTGTTAAACCCTTGGTTGATTTAAATCACCCAAATTAATGTTGGTAATCGAAGGACCCGCTGGTCCAAATTGGGTCCACGTTGTCTTCGAGGAGCGCGAGCGCTAGTCGCTTATTAAAAGATTTCAAAGATAAGCTTTCGTGATCTTAATAAGACATGCCTAGAATCAATCTTGAGATTGTACATCATTGATCCTCTTGACCCAGAGGCCCGACCTGTTAAGCAGAAGCTCAAAAGGATCCGCCCAGATTGGGCTCTCAAGATCAAAGAAGAGGTCACCAAACAAATTGACGCAGGGTTCCTGCTGGTATCTAAATACCCAACTTGGTTGGCTAACATTGTTCCGGTACAAAGAAGGACGGCAGAATTTGGGTATGTGTGGATTTCAGGGATTTAAACAAAGCTAGTCCGAATGACGACTTTCTCCGCCAGATATCGATGAGTTAGTGGACTTCATTGTCGGGCATGCATTGCCTTCGCTCATGGATGGGTTTTCGTGCTGCTAATCGATATTGATGGCACCAAGACCAAGAGAAGATCGCTTACCACCCGGGGAACCTATTGTTATAGGGTGATGCCGCTTGGGTCAAGAATGTCGAGCTACGATCAACGGGCCGCAACCACAATATTGCACCCACATGATCCACAAAGAGGTTGAGGTGTATGTGACGACATGATTGTCTAGTCCAAGGAAAGAGAGGGCTACTACATTGCCTTTGCAAAAGTTTTTTCAACTGATCAAAGAGTATAGGTCATGATCGAATTCTCGGTATGTACCTTTGGCATTACCGTAGGGAAAATGTCAGTTCTTGATCACATAGAGGGCATCGGTTGACCCTTCCAAAATCAAGGCCATCTTAGAAATGCCACCACCAAGGACCTAAAAGGAGGTGCGAGGCTTTCTCGGGTAAAGTGCAATTCATAAGACGGTTTATTTCAAAATTAACCTTGACTTGTGAACCACTCTTGGTCTCTAAAAGGAAAGAAATTCCAATGGGGCGGCCGATGCCAAGTCGCTTTTGAATAGATCAAACAATACTTACAGAACCCACCGTGTTGTCACCGCCGAGCTGTGGAAACTGCTGATTCTGTACCTTTCAAAGGATCAAACTAAAATGGGCTACATGCTTGCACAAGAGTCTCGAGGACAAAGTGGAGAGGGCTATCTACTATCTCGAAAGAAAATGCCGGAGTACAAAACCCACTACACTCCACTGGAGAAGGCTTGTCTGGCTTTGGTATAGGTCGCCAGAAGCTACTAAGACTACTCGTTAGCTCACTCCGTAATCGTTTCTAGATTAGATCCCATCAAATATCTCTTCGAGAACCAAGACTTACGGTAGGCTAGCTCTGGTTGCTTCGCTTCCAAATTCGATTCAAGTATGTGACACGCAAGTCAAGAAGGAAGAGTGGTAGCAGAGTTCCTAGTCGATCACCCAAAGGGAAAGGGATGAAGTAGTTGAGTACTTATTCCAAGACGAGGCCATTCTCGCATGTCGAAGACGAAGTTTTGATTTATGTACTTTGACGGAGCGCCAAACCAATACTTGTATGGGATAAAAGTATTATTGATAGCACCTTATTTCAGATACCTTTAGGATTCAAACCCGCTCAAAGTCTCAACAATGAAGCGAGTACGAGGCGGTATTGAGGGTTTAGAAGCCGCCTCGAACTAGGGGCAAATGGTTAGATGTTATCTGGACTTGAACCTTGTTGTAACTTGCTAAAGGAAATTGGAAAGTCAAAGAAGGAAAGATGAGAATCTACCACTGCACTCGGACTTGCCGATTCCTCGCTTGAGAAGTCAATTCCGCCATCTATTAAGAGAGATTAACAGTTCAGAGATTCACTAACAACTCTATCTTCCATGATAGACATCCTTTTGAGTCCGGATGTCCGATCATCATCGAATATAAATTTACGCTGCCTACGAAATGCTTGTTGCCATAGAAGAGGTACAAGATGAGAACTCGGTATTACGATGTCCGAACTTCTAGAAAAGAGGCATATCCACCAGGCAAATACCAAAGATAAGAGGGCACTAAGAATGGTTGCTCACCATCATCTCATGGAGGAAAATCAGACAAAAGAGGTCATCTTGGGATGCATAAGCTTTGTGTTGATGCCGAAGAATCAAACTGCCTGATGGAGGCCATCCATCGAGGAGAGTGTGGAGTGCACATGAACCGGGTGATGCTAGCCCGGAAAATCCTTAGACAGGGTTATTACTGGTCCACCATGGATGAGGATTGTATTGGCTTTGTTCGACGATGCCACAAATGTCAAATCCATGCAAACCGCATGAACATTTCATTGGTCAGATAATATGACTTCGCCATGGCCATTTTCAAGATAGATTGATGTGATTGAGCCGCCATCTGAAGGGATCCAATGGGCATGGGTTCATTTTGGTAGCGATAGACTACTTCACAAAGTGGGTTGAGGCCCACCATATGCGTGTTGAAAGCTTCACATGTCGCTAAGTTCATTAGGAACAACATCATCCGCCGCCACGAGTCCCGAACGAGATCATTTCAGATGATGGTTCCCACTTCAAGAAGGAGGTGATCGTCTTGTTGGAGAAGTACAACGTGGCTTTTCATAAGTCATCTATATATCGGTCGTAGACCAACGGAGTTGTTGATGTCGCCAACAAGAACATCAAGCATATACGAAGATGGTGGAAACCTACCAGACTAGCCGTGATAAGTTGCCATTTGCTCTATGGGGCTACCAGACTTCAATTTAACTTCTACTGAGGCGACCCCATATTCCTTGGTTTATATGATGAAGGCTGTTCTCCCTATCAAGATTGAGGTTCCGCCATTACGAAGTAATCGGGCCGAAAGTGTTAGATAGTCGAGGCAAATTACAAGAGAGTAGTTCAAGAACTCATGTTTTTATGAGAGAAGGCTAAAAGCACCGCACTATGTTTAGGGTATTAACGAAGAATTGCCAAGGCTTTCAACAAGAAAGTTAAGTCCAGAATTTGAAGGAAGGATCTAGTGCTCAAAGACAACCAAGCTCCCATTCACGACCTAGGGCAAGTTCGCACTCCAATTGGACCGGGTCCTTATATCATCAAGTCTATTTGGCTCGGTGGAGCCGCTGCTCGATGGACCTAGATGGCCTAGAGTTCTCCCAACCGATCAACATGGATAAGTTGAAGAAATATTTCTCGAGTGGCTCAAGAAGGCTAAAACCCAAAGGCGACCTAGGCAAAAGTTAGAGCACGTAAAATTTGAAATTATAAAAACCGAGCTCAAGAAGGTTGAAAACCCAAAGGGTGGCCTTGGCAAAAGTTAGAGCATAAAAGGTGAGGGTTAATACATGGTGAACCCGAGTCAATTACGAAGGCTTGATTCCCATCTTTGGGATACGAGGCAACTTCATCCGGCACAACCATAAACACTTCCTCGATCAACTTTGTCCATGTGATCATGTTTGGTCATCTTTGTCTATTCAAAGATTCAAGAGCTCGGCCAGATCTCTCGTCCAAGGTTATTTAGGACTAGGGCAACTTTCTAGTTGCCGAATTGGTTGTACATCTCAAAGGATGTATCTCGCATGTCAAGTTCTCGATCCATATCGAAAATGGTTTTGAAAAGTTTTAATAAAAGTTGATTTTGTTCAAATTAATCTTTTACAACTTAGACCATTTTTGGACCAAACGAAAAATTTTCAAGACTCTACAACCTTTAATTTCATTGATTTCAATATAGAGTTCTCCAACTCTTGAATACAAATTGAAGTTGCTTTTTGGTTACATTCATAAAAGAAAACTTGAAAGTATCGATAGTAATAAACTCTGGGCACAGATAACTCAGTGTTCCGTGTCCCTCCCGTGAGTCGGGTCGGCCTCCGATGCCAAAGTGGGCGCTACCTGTGCCCCTTCATTGAGCCAATCTATGCACCCATCAGAGAGGGTGCAGCTGAAAGTGGGAGCGGGGCCAAAAGCTCTCCAACCTCCATACCATGGCATACCGGCATACCGCCATGCGGCTCGGATCGAAAATGTAGCAGGTACTTATCACCTCCGCATAAGTTTGATCATGTCCAAATTGGCGTCCGTAACGGAAAGTAAAAGACACAAAGGTGTCGTTAGCCAATCAATCCGGCCGGCGAAGTCAGAGCTCATCAACGCAGAATTGATCCAAGGGCAGCGCCAAGCAATGCGGTTTGCGGACAAACTGCACATCTAGTCAAACCACCATCCCTCATCAAGAGCATCGACTAGACATCGTCGGAAGAAATAACTGTGAGCTGAGTATGTGGGGCAGGAGTCCACAATCCTCAATTTGTCCATCAACCATATCTAGGGAGGGATTAAAAATGAGAGATTAAAGAATAGAGAGATGTTCGTTGAGAGAAAAAGTGAGAAAAGGGTTTTGAAAAAAAAAAAAAAACGAGCCTGAGGGCCGAGTGATGTGAGCAATATATGTGAGATAGGGTGGGAAGTATTACCTGCAATAGTAGTGGACTTCATGATCTAGCCACCTCCGGCGATGAAAAGCATCCAAGCCTACCAATGTCTTAGCTAATGTCATGGCGATGCAGCTTTTGCCTTCTCGTAGTTCTCGCGACCTCAATCAAATGAGTGCTAAACCCACCGTGAGCTTGGGGCAAGCAAGAAATGAGACAAAGATGCACAAGCAAAGAGCATGTCGCCGATAACCCCGCTAATGATGGTCGCCGCGTCGCCGATCGTAAAACCGACAAACCAAGCTCTAATGTCTAGCTCTCCATCGTGAATCAATGACCAAGCGCCATGCAAAGTAAGGCCGCACATCCTTTCTAAGGCTTGGACGTGGTCAACCGCAATTGAGGCAAAATTTCTTCCTCGTGCTCGGATTCCATTAAAGCTTGAAGTCTTCAAATGTGGGACACATTTTTGTCCGCCATGCCTAAAGACGGTGTTATTGGGTTCCAAAACCTTGCCGTGGCATGAAGGAATGGAAAACGAACGGGTGCGGCTCAACAAGAATAGTGCATTTATGCCAAACCCCGAATTCACCTTTTCTCGAGCCATCCAAGGAAGCGATCCAACTTGTGAGATTTTGATGAGAAACGCCTATTTTGGTGCAAAATTGAGTTGGAATGAGGAACCACGGCCAGAACTTTTATAAAGGATAAGGCACCGCTTGGAGGACATGTGTCACAAAACTAGAGGTTCCTAGGATAAGTGGCTCAACGACCACTTTTTCTCGTCGGCCACTTCATTGGGCCGCAACAGTAACAACCGTCAAAGGCTCTAAAAGTGGTTTCCATGTGCAAAAGTCGGTTTCCACTGCTTTGTCTCTAGTAGGAGTCTCTAGCTTCTGCAGCCGAGAATACTAAAGGTCCAAGTTTATCTCGCTTTGATGCATTTTGTCAATTTGTTTGTCTCAAAATGCATTCGCTTCTTCAAGTTGTTTTGCTTATCGAGTTATTAAGTTTTTGCTTATCAAGTTGTTGCTTTTGTTTATCGAAGAAATATCGCTGCTTATCAAGTTGTAAACTTGCTAAGGTTTTGTTTCTTAGTGAGTTGAGTTGTTTAGTTTGTTGCGCTTGTTCACTACTTGGCTTGGTAATACACATTGTTTTAATTTTATTTAAATTCCTTTTTTTGTGCCAAATGGTGCAATGTGATGCAATGCTAAGAATACAAGTACAACACTTTTGAACAAAAAGTCGCTTTCATTCTATCATGGCTTCTTTTTTATAACATTTTACAAAAGGGTACAAGTTTTGAAGAAAAATAAATCGCTTAAGCTGCATAATGTGCTACAACTACATGTAAAAAGAAAATAAAGCAGTACATCTCGCATCATCGCCATCAAGCTTAAGACCGAGAGGCCTCTTCACCCTCTTCACGAAGGCCTCCGCGCAGATCGCACCATCATCCGAATTGAGTCACCATCCTTGAATCCTCCTGTCGCCTCCGCCTTAGCATTGGAACCAGAGTCATCATCCCCTCAGAGATGTCTCTAACTATGGATGTGCCAACTCCTCCTCGCTAAACTCGCTATTCATTCGACAGTGCCTCATCCCCTCGTCAAGGTAAGACTCCTCTCCTAGCTGGTCAAGAAGGCCTAGATGGCCCAGTCCGCAGAGGCAAGACCTGAAAAGGATAGTTTGAATGCGTCAGCCAGTATGTATATCAGATGCAGATGTAAGAATGACATAGAGCGGGTGCATGCAGATATGGTGTGTGAATACGATGTGTCAGATGTGCTCTACAAATATAATGAATCAATACAGTGAAATGTTCAGTTTTCATATGTCATCAAAAGCATGATAAATGCGAGGAAATTGAGAAGTACCTGAACGCCGGAGGCACAAAGCGTCATCTCCCTCCGCAGAACCATGCCCTCGAGTGAAGCCGCCACTCTGAGTAACCCTTCAGTATACTCCCTGGGAGACTGCACACACAAGTTCAAGTCATCAGTGAATGAATGAATGCCTAAATATCTTAATGATAAATGAAAACTATGAAGCATACCGGCAGAGTCAGGTCACCGACGACGTTGATCCTACCGCAGAGGCTCTAACGAGATCTCAGATGGTGTCCCATACTCCCAACTCGTCAGCCGGCCAAGATCTCGCCATCCAAAGATATCGGGCAAGTAGAAGGCATCCATCCAACTCCACTTTGCAAAGGCTCACCGTCGAGAAATGTCTTTAGCTCGGTGCGACTCGAGGAAGGCACGCCAAGAGTCTCCCAGAGGCACCGACATCCGACAAAGAGAGGCATCAAGTACGTATGGTGATATGTCGCGTAATCCCCCTTCTCCAGGAAAAGGACCGTGTCAATACCCAACATGAGGTCCTCTATCTTCCGGGGTGTGAGATCCCCTACAGACCACATCTTTGGTGGAGGCAATAAGGGGACGTCCTGATCAGAGTTCCCCATCGCCCGCGCATGAAGCGCTCCGAGGAACCACGCCCGCCAATCGGTCCTCAAGCGTAACCCTATATCGTGAAGTGCCCCATGCCCCAAATGTAATGTAAATCGAGGATTCTCGCATGGTTATCCAAGGTCGCCGTTAACTCATGTAACAAGTGCATGAGCTAAATAGGTTTCATGAATATGCGAGTTGAATCAAAATCGAAGCATGAAGAATCGAGAGTTTCGATTACCTTCGCCGTCTGCATAAAGATCGAAGAACCGCCGAGGAAAGGTAAAGTCTATCGGCCTCGCCGACACCAATCCTCAAATCCGTAAGTAGGGGATCTCAAGGTGCCTCAACCTCCAAATTTCGTGAGCCACGGAGGTATGCATAAACCCACAACTGTAAAAGGCAAGATAGTGGCCGTCAAAGAATACAAAATGCTGAGTGTAGAATGCTGTGTGCAATATACAAAATGTACAGAGAATATAGAATGCCGAAAAGTGTAATCGAATACGTAACGCGAAAGTACGTAAAATACAGGATGCTGAATGTAGAGAGTTGAGTGCATTATATGTAAAATACGTAATGCTATGCGTAATATAGAATATGTAATGCAATGTGTGTCGTGCAAGGTATGTGATAATTGAAAGTAGAACTGTAAATCAAGAGGGTAGAATGTACCTCCCAGGCTTGCCAATAGCCCCCAACTATGGTCCCCCACTCGCGGGAGGTCACACTCATGTAGTAGTAAAGGGTAGTGAGGGCAGTGCCACCCCAATCAAAGCGTCGGACTTGTAATAGGTCCACTAGAGCACTCAGCAGATAAAGCCCAATCGTTCCTCTGTCGGAGAGCAAAGGTGGCCTCAAGAGGAACATCAAAAATCCTCGGGCATACTGATGTATGGCCTCAATGGTCTGGGCATAGTCCTCTAGTACTGCTCGGAGAACCAAGTGTACTTGACCTTGCCTGATGATTTGTCGATTGGCAGACGGTCTCCGAGCAGATAAATCCACGCGGCCTCCCACTCACCCATATCTCGATCAGATGGGATCGCCGCCTCCCATGTTAAGGCCCGTCAGCATGGAGAAATCAAATGGGGCCATCGTCATGTCCCTAGAAGCTGAAAAATGGAAAGAGTTGGTGGTGTCCCACCATCTCTCTACAAATGCGCCTAGGAGGGTCCTTCTCACTGGATAACGTGACAATCCCGCATGTATCGGGCCAAACCCTACCTCGGCCCACAATGTGTCGACAATATTCGAGCTCGCAGACCACTCCTCGCAAGGATAAATCCATAACCCCGTGCAGAAACGAGAGGACACCGCATTCGTAATGAATAGATGTATTCACCAAAATCAAATGTATGAGCCATGTTCATAATCAAATGTATGGGTGTGCAAATGCAAATATATGAGCCAAGGTTCGTAATCAAATGTATGGGTCAAGGTAAATGCAAATGTATGAGTCATGGTTCAGAATCAAATGTATGGGCTGTGCAAATCAAAAATGTGAGTCGGTGTTCACCATAAAATTTTTAGTCATGTTCATTTCAAAAAGATGTGAGTCATGGTTCACCACAAAATTGAGTCATGTTCAAAATTTCAAAAATGTGAGTCATGATTCACCACAAATTTTTGAGTCAGATTCAAAATTTCAAAAATGTAAGTCATGGTTCAAAATTTAAAAAATATGAGTTATGGTTCACCACAAAAATTGAACTCATGGTTCAAAATTTCAAAAATTGTGAGTCAGATGTTCACCATAAAATTTTTGAGTCATGGTTCAAAATTTCAAAAAGATATGAGTTATGGTTCACCACAAATTTTGAGTCAGTGTTCAAAATTTCAAAAGATGTGAGCGTGTTCACCATAAAGTTAGAGCTACGGTTCAAAATTTCAAAAATATGAGTCACAGATTCACCATAAAATTTTTGAGTCAAGGTTCAAAATTTCAAAAAATGTGAGTCACAGGTTCACCATAAAAATTTTGGGTCACAGGTTCAAAATTTCAAAAGATGTGAGTCAGATGTTCACCATTCAAAAAGTTTGAGTCAAGGTTCAAAACTCAAAAAGATATGAGTCATGGTTCACCACAAAAAGTTTGAGCTATGTGTTCAAAACTCAAAAGATGTGAGTCATGGTTCACCACAAAAATTGAGTCACATTCAAAATTTCAAAAGATGTGAGCTACGTGTTCACCATTCAAAAGTTTGAGCTACGGTTCAAAATTTCAAAAATGTGAGTCAAGGTTCACCAAAAAGTTTGAGCTGCTTTCAAACCTTGAAAAATGTGAGCCATGTGGTCAACACCTAAAGTTTGAGCTGTGTTCAAATTTCAAAATTGTGAATTGCGTGTTCACAACAAAAAGTATGAGCCGATGTTCGTAAATTCAAAAGTTTGATCTCAGGTGTTCAAAATGCAAAAGTGTAATCGTGGTTATGAGTCAGGTGTTCAGATTGAGCAAAGTTATGAGTCAGCCAACAAAACAGTATCGTCAGGTTATGGATTGTGTGTTCAGATTGAGCAGCAGTAATGAGTCAGGTGCCAACAAAACAAAATGTGGTTATGGATTGTGTGTTCAGATTGAGCAAGTTATGAGT
Organism: Camellia lanceoleosa; assembly: GCA_025200525.1. Lineage (NCBI taxonomy): Eukaryota > Viridiplantae > Streptophyta > Magnoliopsida > Ericales > Theaceae > Camellia > Camellia lanceoleosa. Next base: position 87,313 of record JANUSC010000404.1, read on the forward strand.
TGTGTGCCAACAAAATGTATCGCCGTGGTTGTGGACTATGTGTTCAGATTGAGTAGTGTTATGAGTCAGGTGCCAACAAAATGTAATCGCCGTGGTTATGGATGTGTGTTCAGATTGGAAGCAGTTATGTGCCCAAATGAGTCGCGGAGCGAATTAATAAAGCGCTGCCAGTAATGAGTCATGTGCCAAACTAGCGAAGTGTTGTGTGCGTGAATATGTTCATGACGAGCATGTGATACATATCGAAGTATGGAATGTGCAAATGTAGTATGTACTTCATGCGCATGATGAGATAGATGGGACTCCGGCTCCCGCAGCAGCAGGTCTTCAGGTGCCCGTCGCGCGAAGTCCGTGAAGTGATAGAAGGTGCTAGGAGGAAGGATGTGCTCCTCGCTCAGACTGGGTCGAATGGCCATATCCTGAGGCAACCAGATGATGTCGCTCATCCTTTGCATATGGAAAGCCTCCGCCATACGTATATCATCGTCCATCCGAAGAAATCGCAAAAGATGCAACAACGAAAGTGAAATAAGTCAAAATTGCAAAAGTCAACAAAAGTCAACTCACGGAAGAGAAAAGTCAACAAAAGTCAACCCCGAGAAAAGGTGCCAAACTTTGAGACAAACATACCTCAAGTGGTGAAAATGGAGAAAGAGGTTCAAAACATATTCTAATTGGTTCAAATCAAGAGAATCAAAAGTTTTCGCGAAACAACTTCGGGTGGGGCGTTGGAAAATGTGTATAAAGTACAAATCTGAGAGAGAAAAGGGTCTAGGGAGCAAGAAGAGTGTATTTCGGTCTTGGAGGTGTGATACAAACCGATTTGGAGTGGTGTACTTAAAGAACCAAAGCTTAAAAGACCAAATCGCCGAATTAGAACCGGCTCTACCAACCGCTTTTTCCGTCACCACCACTTTGGTGGCAATAACCGTCACCATCGATATAACTGGTCGGCCACCCTCCTGGATGATCCTCAATGCTCCAATGTTCTCCCTGTGTGTTTTGGTGATGATTGGAGTTCTCAAATTTCGAGAAAGTACAAGAAAAGTACACTTTTCGATCGAAGAATGTCCTCATGAACTTCAATTCAAGTCTTTGATGCATAGCTCATCATTTACTCATCAAGAGCAAGGTGTATCCTTTTTGAGTATGTTGTGACCCCTTCGGGAGGTAAATCAAAGGGTTGCAGTAAAATTGCTCTCTTTAAGGCTTGTACTTCTTTATTCGGAATTTCCTTTCAAACACACATTTGAAGTTACGCATTTCTTTTGCATTGTCTTGCACTTTCCACACGCGTTGTTGCGCATGTTTCACCTACTTTGTTATGAACTCAGTACTTTTGTTGCCACACTCGTTTTGCTTACATCATTATATGCACTCCTGTTGCATTGTCATGCATGCACATTTCACTTGCATTGTTATGCTTGTTTTACCGCATTGTTATGCGTCACACTTAGGTTGCATTGTTTTGCATCCCCTTCCGCATTGTTATGCGTCACACTTAGGTTGCATTGTCATGCATCCCTCGACTTGCGTTATTACGCACTTTTCACTTGCATTGCTATGCATGTTTCTAACAATATTATACCTGTTGAGTTTCTCTCTTTTGCAGGCACGATATTGTATGTACGGTTCATTTGAAGCTGGCGCAACCAGATGAACCGGACGTTATTGTGTGTACTCCGTGTGAGGCGTAGTGAGAATTGTATGATTCTCTTACATCCTTTCTGCATGTAATGTAGTTTGATTTATATTCACCAAATTTAAACTGCTGCATTTATTGTGTATATTTGTTTCACATGCCTTTCTTTGCATGATCATAAGTTATATTCGCTTGCATTGTCACTTGTATTTTGCCCCCCGCAGGCACATTTCTTTTGTTATCTTGTTGCTTGTCTAAGTCTTCACTTTGTCAAAATGGGTCGTTCTGGCTTTGACATTCACTCCCCACTTATGACTTTCGAAGTTCTCACAAAGAGGGGCAATCAGAGACACCACATTTTTGACCAACCTTAAGACTCGTGACGCCATCGATTGAGCCTCCGTGATGGTGCATGTTGTGCTCATTTAGAGGTTTCGAGTTTTGGCCGAGAGCCTTGCCTCCCGAGCCTCGAACTTTTGTGCTTTGGCTCTGCTTATGGACCAAGTCTTGTTTTCCTTGCCGAGGGAGGGAGTGGTCTTGTAGACCATCTCTCGTGGTCGAGACTACTTTTCGTGGTCAGAGGCCACTTTTCCCGCTTTGGAGACTAGTTTTCAATTTTTGAAGACTTTGGTCACAAGACCTTGTCTCTGGATCGCTAACATTCTCCGCTTGTCATGGTTTTTGAACCACACCTTGTTGCCTCGCTTAGAGGAACACGTGGTCCGAGACCACTTTTGTGGTTGCATACCACTTTTGATGCTTGTCGCCTAGTTTTGGCTTTTAGCCATGGTTTCGCCTCGATTTCTTGTCTTGCATCCGCTGGATTTGTTTTTTGTACAAACCTTGTTTTCCTTGTTTGGAAGGTGGTACAAGGGTGGAAGACCGCCTTTCTCCTTGAGACCACTTTTTTTTACCTAGTTTTCTTGTCGATAACTAGCTTTCTTGGTCTTTGGACCATCTTTTTCGTTGGCCACCACACCACCACCTTGCATTTAGTGTGTTGACCTCTCTCACCTATGGCCGCACTCGCTTTTGCTCGTTGACCACTTAAAGTGGTCGGCCACCACTTAAATTAGTAGGCCCACCACTTCAAGTGGCTCAGCTTTTTGGCATATTTTTGGAGATATTTTAGAACAATGGCATACCGGAGAGCATTTGAGCCATCCTCCACACACGCATAGAGGATGGCATTCAAGCTTAGCTTCTTCAAGAAGCTTTGGCTTTCCTCTTCTATAAGAGGGAGGCTCCTCCTCCTCCAAAGTTCAGAAATTTGAGGAAAAGGATAGATATAGTGTTGTATCTATATTTTCTTGTTTGCTTCATTTTTGTGCTCAAAAGTGTAGATTTGTCCTAGTTTAACACACAAACACACACTTAAACACCTTGCTTATGTTGCTGAGGCTCCTTGAGGTTGTTTTTGGTGTTCTTGGACTGGATTAAGTTCAAAAGGTCATTGAGTTGCAGCTTATAAAGAGGGTCTTCAAGGATGAGCTTTTGACCTTTAAATCCCCCTTTCTTGCTTAAGCTTTAAGCCTATCTTGCATGCTGTTTTAAGCTTGACTTATAACTGATAAAAGTTCTGTTTTTGCATGCTTTTGATCTTTGTTTAAGATCACTTTTGTGTTTGGGGTTGTTTACCCCCTCTTAGGCCTAGTTTGGCCTTGTTTTTAAGCCTTTTTTTGTGAGCTTTGGGACCACCTTGTACTGGCCTTCTCACCACTGAAATCCAGAGGGATTTCAATGGTGGGGATGGTGTTTTAAGGTCCTTAGAAGGGGAGGGCCATCCCCTCTCCTTGCATCTTTAACACATGCCTTAAAATGCCTCATGTTTGAGCATGTTTACTAAGTGTATGTTGACCATATCTTAGCTTGTATTTGTGGTTATTTTGCTGAGGCATACCACTATTTTTGCTTGCTTTGATCACCCCATGCATGGTTAATACACTTGTAGTGTAAATCACACAATCTAGTCTTGTATGCCTCATGTTTGAACATGTGTTTCTAAGTTGTTTTCTTTCCATTTCAGCATGTTTTTGGTGATGTTTTGCCATGTCATGACTCTGTTTTAGTTTGGTTTGGTTAGCCTTTGTATGCTTCTTGCACTTGTAGTGCAATCTCATGAAATAGCCAAACATGCATCATATTGTAACATGTCATTTTAGCATGCTTTTGGCTTAGCTTAAAGAAGATTTTGCTCATGTTTTACCATGTTTAAGGTCTGATTTTATTTGTTTTGGTCATGCATGTCTTGCTTTGTATAGCCTTGGTTCAATCTAGCTTGTTAGCTTTGTGTTTTGGATCCTTTAGCATGCATTACTTGGCCTATTTCAAAGGATTTGGCATCACTTGTTATGTAATTTCAGTCCATGTTTCATAGCCATGCATTCACATTTATCACTATTCAATGCGTTGGAGGGTTGGCCCTTTATGCCTTAACATGAACCGCTATGTATGCCTTCATGCCATAGCTTGCGAGCCATCATTCCAGTGGTTATTTGGGGTTATTATGCCATGATATAACTCTGATTTTTGTTGCTTGAGTCATCCCATGCTTGGTCTTAATAGGTGTAGTGTAATCCACCTTATTTGCCTTGCATTCACCATGCTTTATGCCCCTCATGCTAGCATGTTTTGGCTTCCTTCCATGTATGTTTTAGACTCATTTTAACATGTTCTAGGACTATTTTGGGTTGCCTTAACCACATGCTTCATGTTTTGTATACTTGTAGTACAAATGCTCTTGCTTGCCTTAAGCTTTGGGCACTATTGCATGCTTTTGTGTTGTGTACATGATTTGGCATCATCTAACATGACATTTCAGAGCTTATAGCATGCTTTTTTTCCTACTTCATTCATACTTTAAGTGCCTTAGAGTGTTATGCATTGTTGCCTAGCTTATGCCTTAGCTCGTATACTTGCATGCCTAGGCCTTTGGGTCCTTATCTCAAAGATGTTTTGGTCCTTGTTTTGACCTACTTGAACTCTGGCCCATGCTTAGTTCATGCATTTGTGCCATGTATTGCATGCCTCCTTTGTGTTCCTCTTTGCTAGCTTTCATGACTTAGGACCATAGCATGCTTTACTTATGTTGTTTGAATGATTTGGCAACATTTCTTGCTTCATTTTAGTGCACTTAGTGTTGTTACACTTCCACTTTTGTCACTCATTGAGTGTTCTTGAGAGTTGTGCTCTTTGGCCTCTTTGATGGCCAATGCATTGTGCATGCATGCCTTGCTTTATGTGCCTACATTTCATCACCAATGGCCACTGATTTGGGCATGATTGAGGTCTACCCTTTTAGTTTAAGTCCATTGAGTATACCATGTATATTACATTGAGCATGCCATGCTTAGTATATTACATAAGTTGCCCTTGTTGTATTGGATTGTGCATGCATGCATTACATTATGCTTAGAACCTTATGAATGCCTTGCATTGAATATGCCATCTAGTTTTTAACATTTAGCATTGTGTATGCTAGTTGTTACATGCTTTAACATTGTGCATGCCATTAGCCTTGTTAGGTTGTTCATATTGCATTGCATGTTTGCATGCTTAAGTCATATTGAATACTTGCATGATCAAGTCGCATTGTGCATGCCATGTTTGTGTTTCATTGTGTTTGGAATAGGATTTAGTCCAAACACGGGAAACGAGGGACGTTTCATACTTAAAGTGTTGAAACATGTCTTAATTCCCGATCGCCGACGCTCTTGATCATCCATGATAGAGTTTTAGGCTTTGTGTGTTTACTTGTGCATTCATTTCCATATTAAATTGTGCAACTTCGCCTCTCGGCCATCATGCATGGAAATGCGCGATTGGTGGCCTGAGGGTTGAGAACCTACACTCCCTTGAGTTCATGACATGATAAGAAGGGTGGTTGTGCACACATGTCTTGCAAATACATTGCTATGCCCTTTCTTGATCTTTGTTGTAGAAAACTAGGATTCAGCAGCAACAACTGGCCGGCCAGCTAGAAAAAGTAGCTGGTCGACAACTTTTCTGGTTTTTCAACAACCAAAAGTGGCCGGCAGGTGTTTCTAGAGGCCAAAAGTGGTCGGCCACCATCCCACAGGATTCCCAAGGTGGAGTTTCATCTTTCTGGAGCTTGGTGCAAGTTTCTGAAAACAAATGAAAACAGAGGCAAATCGGGGCATCGCATTGGATTTCCGAACGAGGCGACCGGACTTGCATGCATCCAGTCCTCTTCCTCTGAAGCTCCTGCTTACTGCTTTCCTTAGCTGCCACGCTTAGATACCTTGGTTTTGCTTTGGTTTGTACTTTAATTAGTTAATGCTTTAGTTATTCAATTCGTTTGGTAATAATTAGTTAACTAGGATTAGTTAATTAATTGTGTTGTAATAATTAGTTTAATTAGCTTAGATTAGCTAGTTAGCTTCTTATTCAGTCCCTCTTTTGAGAGGGCCAATTATTGGAATAAGCGTGCGTGTGTAATGCATGTCTTCCAACCCCCATTTCTTTTCTCCTTTTACTTAACCACTTACGATGGTTAGTTTTAGGGTATGTTTAATCTAGCATACCTTATGCTCACATGTGTGCATCCATTCATCTGTCTTGCATGCACCGGGCTTGGCGCATCATACTAACTGCATTGTATTTTCAATACATTTACTTGAATACGTGTTCAACGGCATGTACCAAGTTGCATTTCACATGACATTCTAGAATAGCCGAGCCTATTTTAATTCCATTTTCGCATGTGTTGCATTAGCTATCTTAACATGAACTAGGATCATGCATGATTTCTAACTAGTTCTTTGTTTTGGCTCGGAGTACACTGTGAGTGTTTACGCTTTAGCATACCGCATGTGTGTTGATGTTGTCATAAAAGCATACTTGTCATAAGGCTATTTGCTTACGTGATTAACTGCCTGAATGCCTGTGGGTGAAGGTTGGATTACTTGAATTGGAACAATTCATCGAAATCCATATTTTAGCCTACTTGCGAGTAGCAAACTTCAAATAATTTTCCAAACAAACGGATATGCGATGCTTGGTTCCAAATTAGGCGATCTAGTCTATACTTATTTGCTGTGCGCATCACATAGTAAGATTAGCTAATTAACTGGAATAAGAACGCATGTGTTTTCAAAAACAAGATATCATGCTTAGTATAGGTTGATCTTTGATCGGGCGAGCGAGGGTGCTCATAGATGACCTTTCCCAATCATACCCAAGTTCCCGAGCCGAGGCAACTTTGGTGATGACAGACACGTGGCCTTAGGCACGAGTCAGGGTTTCCTAAATTTCCCCAAAATAAAATATTTAGGTGGCGACTCTGTATCTGGCAAAGCAGTCCATGTTTGGCACTTCTTTATAAAAATCAGTTTTCCAAAACGATTTGTCGGATTTGGACTCTTTGGTGATTTATCGGTCTCACATCGCACATTGTGAGATTAGATTCAGAACCGTGACATTTGAGTTCGAATTGTAGTAGCTAGAGAACAAAACGAGATTTCTCTCGGGAGTTCTCGCGAGGCGCATCTACAAAGGGCTACTTTTGATCGAGCTTTGCAAGTTTCCTTTGACGACGTCTGACCTTCTTGATCTGACTTTCTTGCCCCTAGTTCAAGGGCTGCTTCGAATATGGCCTGACGGGCCTCATTTGATGTCATACGACCTTATTGCCGCTAGTTTGTGGGCTGCTTCAAATCTATTCAAGGGCCTTCTTTATGGTTGACCATTGAACATTTTGGATCCAAGTTCAAGGTTTGAAAGCAAAAAGGGTCGAGTCTTGAGGCTGAGAGTGATCCTATGCTACACAATCTCAAAAGGGATTCCACACAGGTCTTCATAGGATTGCGCAAAATATTTTTTGAAATCTTTTAAGAAAGCGACTAGTCGCTCGCGTTGAAGACAGTGTAGAACCAATCTAGATCAAGCCAGGATCCTTTTTAGTACTCACATTAACAAACATGATCTCATTCATTAAGGGCTTAGCATGCCTCTCTTTCTCTCAGATGATGAAATTTTTGCACAGCACGAGGATTTCCATCCTGCTTGTGTGCATCACAGTGTTCAAAAAGTTTTGAAAAACTTACGTCAATGCAATGATTGTATGGCACAGAGAAGGTAGGTGAAAAGCACTAACGTGTCATTCAAATCTTCTGGCACAACTGGCTCAAGGCAGAAACAAACACAAAAGCGTGAAAATCATTGTCGTTTATCTCAGATCTTCTAGCGAATCGCTCAATGGCAAAAACAGACTAAAAGAAAAAGTGTAAAAGACAAACATTAAAACAAGATGGTGATATCCGAGGTAACACACCCGAAATCACCTGACTCTGACAAAACAGGACTGACTCGATACAACAAGACAGACTTGACTGACTCAGTACAAAAGACTGACTCTATACAACACAACAAGGTTGACTCAATACCCAAGTCAGAACGCACAATAAACAGCATTTGCACATTGCTCAAAACAAAGGCATGCCATCTACCAACTGGAGTAAACCGAAAGCACCAATAGTAGGTGATTCATCCCCCGATCATATAATCACATTATCCCTCAAGTTCACTAATCCAGTGCCGATAGACTTTGCAGGACCTGGTGCGATGATGACCTCGTTGCCAATCAGATCTTATATTTCGTGATGAAAACGAAAACACATGTTAGTGCCATGGCCGGTTTGTTGATGGAAAGCACAGTATTTGGCCGGATCATGGGAGGAATGAAGTTTATTTGATAATGGCCGCTACTCCAGGGGCTTCAGATGCCATTTTTCGATCAGACCCTCGTACGCTGGATGAGACATGTATAGTGGGGTGAACACCCTCTGGCCCTGAGGTGGGTATTTGACAAGTTGTGAGCTGTTTGTGTTGGATGTACCGGCGAAAGGGTCGGCAGTGTTGATCGGGTTTGTTGATCTCTTCCAAGTGTATGACCGAATCGAAGGGTGTTTCGGTATGATATCCCTTGTCCCGCTGTTTTTATTCAAACCGCCTCAACTTGAGTGGCGAAGTATCATCCATTTTTGCAAAGAATCGCAAGCACTTGTCGCTTGTTCATTCTTCCTCAATAGCTCACAGAAGGTGTTCATGGGGACCAATGCCTGCCCCTACCTTGTTCTTATCATTGGCCTCCATTTTTCTAAGAGATTGGCCTTCTTCTAATGTAGCCCGTCCCAAGGTTGGGGAGCCTTTTGACATGAAACTTCTGGCATGTGATATGGGTGCTGACAGAGCCGATATCCAAAAGGCCAAATCTGCCACTGTTCTCTGAAGATCTTCAATCGTTCTCATCAACTCAGAAATAGCGGGTTCATGGGTTTGAGATGATTGGAGTTTAGGTGCACCTATCATGCATAAGTCTATGCTGGCAAGAATGAACACCTCAGGCTTGGGTAAATGGGCTGGGGTGATGTATATACTGGGGTCAAACGGGTTGGCCGTTGTTTGGATGAAGTTTACCTGCCTATGTGGAGGGTTTTGATTGACATTTGGTTTTTCTAGAGGTGCTATTACCATGTTGTCAATGAGATTTTGAATCTCATGACGTAGTTTGAAGCAAGAGTTGGTATCATGACCGTGCTGCTAATGGAAGGCACAGTATGTAGCCAGGTCATGCTTTGGAGGGAGAGGATCGGGTAAAGGTCGTTGTTCTAATGGTTTTAGATGTCCTTTGCTGAGTAGGACCCTTAGAGCTTTAGACAAAGGCATATAAAGTGGGGTGAAAACCCTCTTGCCTCGGGGTAGATAGTTCGAAGTTTGGGGGTTTGGATTGGATGTACCAACAAAGGGAGTGGCTATTTTCGGAGTTGTGGTGACCATTCCAACTTCAGAAGATCTTCCAGCTACATCACCACTGGTGGTCGCATTCAATCAAGCTTATAACCTTTCTTGGTGACTTTCGTGGTCAATCGCACCTTGTTTCATAGCGCCTTCTATCTGCATTCTAATCTCATAGAGGTCAGCAAAGGTGGGGAGGGGTAAGACAGTCAGCCTCTACATCAACTTCGGTTGCAGATTCCGCACGACCATCCTTATCCGTCTTTCTCACCGGCCCGGTGGTCATCAGAGAAGCCTTGGCTCTCCAACCAAGTTACCAAGTTAGGGAAGCATTCCCTTGGGTCTTATCTAGTTGTGTCGAGATCATGAGATATGACCTCGGTTTGTGTGATGTACGGACATTGGGTGACGACAGCCTCGGTCATCTATTCCCGACTCCTTTTTACTCAGTCCTCCACTTATGCATCAGATGACTACACACCGATGGTCCCACCAAAAATGAGAGCTTCTGTAATCTTGTTAAGCCCATTGGGTGCAAAACATTTGAAAACAACCTCAGGTGGACCATGGGATCTCTTGACCCGTCAAAACGGTCGATGTGAGGCATCTTGAACCTGTCCGGCAATGTCACCGCCGAATCAGTATATCCATCTTCAATGTCCGGGATCAAGTTGACTCCCTGGGCACGCTTAAACAGCTTCTCGAGCATACTGACTTTCAGTATGGTTGGATCCACCTCGAATTCAAACAGTGTGTCTGCAAGATTAGCCGATGCTTTAGACATCTGAGGAGAGATTGGCAAGGATCGTTCTCGCTTTAACGTCCGTATTTTCCTCGACGTGAGCCGCCTTCCAAGGTGTTGGAACTATAGGTGGGGGTGGGGGTGTATGTAAAGCAGACACTTCGGCTTGTTAGGGTTATCGCCATCAAGTCCGCAATTAGTTCTCACTGCTGAGCCACAACCGGCTCAAGTGTAGCATCCTGCTGCATGACCTGCATGGTCTCTTAGAGTTGACACATCATGTCCTCCATATTAACTGAAAACTGCTGATCTGACTGAACAGGTGTGTGTTCCCTCTCTGAGATAGAAGCAGATATCTCAGCCCAACTGCACACAGGTGAAGTGGATAACGACTGCTGAATTGGAAACTGTTGAACTGGTAATCAGGCTCGATCGCCTTTTCTTGCCGCATTACCGTGAAGGAAACACTCGTTGCCCTTGAATCAATTCGACTGCATAAAGTCTATCGACAAGTCTGGTGTACTCGGGGGATATTGGAGCCTTTTGAAGCTATGGTTCTAGGACTACCTAGCAAAAGAGAAAACAGACAGTACCTCAGCCTGATTTCACCAAAACAGATATGAGCGTAGCTGAATGACTGTGGTCTCTACTAAATTCTGCCCAAAATTTCGCTTCAGAACCGACACTTTAGGTTGATACTCGACTTGCAACCGGTACATGCATCGTGTAGAGACACATCCCTAAGAGCACATAGCAAGCAAGTGAGCCAAAACACCCCTATGGTGGGGTAGGGTTTCCCTATCCTAATTTCGTCAGGAACTAGGTTTCACTACACACACATGCGGTTTCAAACAACCTACATTCAGGTAAGCAACCTGTCCTAGTTTGGAATGGTTACTATGGTTTCCGATATGCAACTAGGTTGAATGGTCAAAAAGGGTGCCTCGGTAAAAACCGAGGTTTGTGTTCCCATCGTGGCAGAGCTCAGAATCGACAAATTTTATGGCATGCTTTTCCAAGCAAGCCTCCGATAAACCGTTCAGGAATAGTAGATGGCAAACACTATGACTTAAGCATACATATGCAAATGCAATGCAAAGAATCACATAAATGCAAAAAAAAAAAAAACAACATATCATGAGTTTCAAGTCAAGTTCTCTAAATCCCTAGCGAGTTGCTGTAAACGAGACCACCCGAACTCTCTCCGCCTCTTTTGAGAGGGCGCAAAATGGGTTCTAGCTACTACAGTTCGGACTCCTGTCGCGGTTCTGAATCTAATCTTACAAAGTGCAATGTAAGACTGATAAATCACCAAAGAGTCCAAATCCGAAAAATCATTTTGGAAAATTGATTTTAATCAAAAAGCGCCAAACATGGACTGTTTTGCTAGATTTCAGAGTCGCCACCTAAATATTTTATTTTTGGAAATTTTAGGAAACCCTGACTCGTGCTAAAGGTCACATGTTCATCATCACCAAAGTTGCCTCGGCTCGGGAACTTGGGTACGAAGGGGGAAGGTCATGAAATGAGCACTCTCGCTCGTCCGATCAAAGGATCGGCCTCTACTAAACATGATATGTTGTTTTTATAAACACATGTGTTCTTATTCCGTTTGTTAATCTAACTTACTATGTGATGCGCGCAGCATACAAGTATAGACTAAATCGCTCGATTTGGAACGAAACATCTCATATTTGTTTTTTCAAAAGTGGTTTGGAGGTGCTACTCGCAAGTAGGCTAAAACGCGGATTTGCCACCAAACAAGGTGGGCTTAAAACATGATGATTTGCCACTTCAAGAGGGCTTAAAACTCACATTTTGATGAATTGTTCCAATTCAAGCAATGAAGCCTTCATCCACAGGCATTCATGCAGTATAGCAGTTTAGTAGATAGCCTCATGGCAAGCATGCTATCATGGCATCATACACATCTCATGAAGTATGCTAAAGCGTAAACACTTACAGTGTACTCCGAGCCAAAGAAAGGAAACTAGTTAGAAATCAATGCATGATCCTAGCTAAGTTAAGATGCCTAATGCAACACATGAACAATGCAGCTAAATAGGCTCGGCTATTCTAAGATGGCATATGAATGCAACACTCGATAACATGCTTTGAAACACTTATTCAAGTAAGTATTGAAATTCAATGCAGTTTGAATGATGCGCCAAGCCCGATGCATGCAATACGAATGAATGATGCACGCATGCAAAGTATAAGTATGCTAATTGAAACATGCCCTAAAACTAACCATCAAAAGCTGGTAAATAAAAGGGAGAAAGACGTGGGGTTAGAAGACATGCACACACACACACGCACACTTATTACAACATTTTCCCTCTCGACGGAGGGTCCAAATGAAAGAGAGCTAACTAGCTACGCTAATTAAGCTAACTATTACAAATTACAACTAATTAACTAATTACAAACACAAATGAATAGCTAAATGCATTAACTATTTAAGTACGTAATCAACAAGTTAACCATCTAAGAAAAATGCTTAGTAAAGAAGCCTCGGGCGAGGAATGCGGCATGCTCGGTTGCTTCTTCCCGAAATCCCGTCACCTTGCTACCGGTTGCCTCTGTTTGCATTCGCTTTGATTCCTGAATACTGAACCAATTCCCAGACTACTTCTGGTCCAAAACCAAAATCACTTTGAATCATCTTCAAGCTGGTGGACTATCACCACCAAGGAGGTCAGAGGCCACTTGTCACCACTTAAGGATGTCAGGGTTACTTAAAGTGGCCGGTCGGCCACTTCCTCTAGCTGGTCGGCCAGTTGCTTTTGCATACTCCAGTTTTGCTGCAAACAAAGTACAAAATGGGCAAGGCATGACATTTGCGTGGTATGTGTACAACCACCTCCTTATTATTTCTCAAGCTCAAAGCTACTTGACTCTCGGGCCACCAACCGAGCATCGTAATGCACGATGGCTGAGAAGCTTAGTTTGTACAAGTTAATGAATGCACAAGTAACACACAAGACTCAAGAGGCCTCCACCTTATCATGCACAATCAAGGGGGACGACGACTAAGAAATAAGGCATATTTCATTACTTCAAGTATGAAACGTCCCTCGCTTTCAGATTTGGATTAACGTCCGATCCAAACACATGCAATGCAACACACATACAAACAACATGCTTATCTAACAATGCTAGAGAGGTATGCACAAGGCTCTATCATGTAAGCAATGCATGCAAGACAATGTTAAGGGACCAAGAGCACTAAATCAAGTAAAGAACATTACACATGAGGCATGCACTATCAATCTCAAATGGTCAAACCACATATGGATAGACCTAAGATACTCCAAAACAGTGGCCAAAACTCACTAAAACTTAGGCACAAAAAGGGAATGAATGCATATTCATTCATTTTCTCGCAAGTAAGGCATAAAGCTTAACTTTCAAACACATTAAAAGGGGGGCATATATGAGAGCATGACAGAGGTACAAGCATTGAAATCATATGCCAAATGATGACATATCATGCAAACAACACAAGTATAGCATGCTAGAAGACTCAAGCATTAAAGCTAGTGAGGTACACAACACTAGGACTATGCAATACAATGCTCAATGGACTAAACTAGCCCTAAACAGACCTCATGCATGCCAAGACAGTGGCCAAAATGCTTTGAAATGATAGCATGAAAGGCAAGAAGATGATGTGCATGCATTGGCTCATCAATTAGGCATAAGGGTCAACTGTCAAACACAGTTAAAGAACGATATATGTGAGTGTATGATGGAAGTATATGCTCAAATACCATGCCAAATGATGCTATATCACACAAACAACACATATACAACATGTTAAAGGCCCCAAAACTCAAGGCTAGCTAAGGCCCTTTACACTACAACCATACTTGGCATCGCCGAATGACCTTAGCTATTCAAAACAGACCTAAGTCAGTCAAAACAAAGACTAAAAACATGCTAGACTTGCAGCATAGATGGCAAGGAAGATATGCTCATGTATTAGCTCACAAACAAGGCATAAAGGCGCAACTCTTAAACACAATGAAAGAGTGATAAACATGGGAGTATGATAGAAGTTTATGCTCTGAATTTACATGCCAAATGATGTTATATCACACAAATGTCACAAATAAGACATGCTAGGGGTCTCAAAACACAAGACTAGCAAAGCCAATTACACTATAGCCCTACCAGGCAAGCTATACATGACCAAGACCACTTGGAACAGAGTTTAAGCATGCTAAATCATGGCCAAAAACATGCTGGAGTAGAGCATACACATGCTAGATCAATACGCTAAAACACCAAACATGCTAGGCTAGAGAACAAAATTACACTACAAGTGCAAGAAGCATGCAAGAGGTAACCAAACCAGCCAAAAATAGAGTTATATCATGGCAAATTAGTGGCAAAAACATGCTTAAACCAAGCTTCAAAAAGGTAGAAAGGCATGCTCATTTGATAGGCCATCAACACATGCAAACAAGAGAAGAGGAGGAGGGACTACCCCTACCTATTTGGGACCTCAAAACTACCTTTTCACCACTGAAATTCCTCTAGAATTCAGTGGTTAAAAGGCCAAGAGAAGGCAATCTCAAAGGCCTTAAGAGATGGCACAAAGCAAAGCAAAACAAGCCACCAAAGGGGTAGACCACCCCTAACTCAAACAAGACCTTAAACAACTATCTTAAACACTTAAAAACAAAGTTTTTTGTAGTTGAAAGTTAAGTCTAAAACAGCATGCAAAGGTGGCTAAACCAATGTACAAAAACAAGCTTAAAAGAGGGAATTACTCACCCTTGAAGCACAACTTCAAAAACAGCAACTTCTTAGGCAAAACCAGCTCTTTTAAGTTCCAAAAACACCTCAAGAAACTTCAGCTCCAATGTCAAGATGTTTGGCTAAGAGGTTGTAGGCAAAATATGACAGAAACACTCACTTTCAAACACTATAAGGCACAATATAGAGAGAGATTGAGAGAATTCTAGAGAGAGTCAAAATTTGTCTCTCAATTTTCTGAACCCCTTGAAAGGGAGAGGAAGCTCCCCTAATATAGAATTCCAAGCCTCAAGCTTGTTTGACAAGCTAGAAGCTTGTTACAATCCATCCATACACGTGTATGGAGAATGCCTTCTGTGCCCAACAACTGGCACAGTTGGCAATAAAAATATCTGCAAAAACAGAAAAATGACCGTAGGCCACTTTAACTACTCTACTGGCTACTTAAAGTGGCCTACAGGAGGAAAAAGTGGCCTACAGCCACCAAAAGTAGCCGACAGGCCCTCCCCTCCATCTAGGTGAGGGGTAACAAGGTATGATCCAAAAAAAACCAAAAAGAAAAGAGCTAAGAGGCCACAAGACAAGGCACTCAGCCGGAAGCCCCGAAAACTAGCCTACGGAGGAAAAAGTAGCCTACAGTTACAAAAAGTGGCCTACAAGCCTCTCTCTCCCTCCAGGTAAAGGCACCAAAGCATGGCTCAAAAACCAAGGCCGTAACACAAAGTGTTAAGAGGCTCAAAGACAAGGCACTCAGCCGAGAACTTCGGGCGCTTGGAACAAGCACAAACATGCGCAATCATCGCGGCACAAACAATGACGCTCGAGTCTTAAGGTCGGTCAAAAATGGGGTGTCTACAAGTACGATATTCAGTTTCTGCCTAGAACCTTAATCAAGGGGCAAGTGCTTGCCGACTTTGTGGCCGAATTCACTAGGGGCCTCACCGACTTCAAGTCTGATCAAATTCAACCTAAGCCGAGCTGGAGAATTTATGTTGGGGACATTTGGCAGTTGTACTATGATAGATCGTCCAATCAACGGGGAAATGGGGGGAGGCGTAGTGATCATGGCTCCCGATGGGGCAATAATCAAACAGGCTGTCAAACTGGGCTTCGATGCATTGAACAATGAGGTCGAATACGAAGCACTATTAACCGGGTTACGAAATGCACATCTTCTTGGTGCTTGGCGTTTGCTTATCTTCTGCGATTCAAAGCTACTCATCAACTAATTGAAGGGGGAATCCGTAGCCAAAAATGTCCGGATGGTAGCTATATGAAAACAAAGGAATTCTTTTGTCGCAAAATTCGACCATCATGAACTAAATCAAATAACTCGGATCGTAACACACATGCAAATGCCCTCGCCATTTAGCCTCCGCCATCAACTCAGAAATCAATCGGACAATTGAAGTAGGATTTATCCCTGAGTCGAACATTGCCCCCTCAGAGTCAATTCAAATTAATGTCATAGAATCAGGTCCAAGTTAGATGGACCCTATCACTACATTCCTATCTTCTGAACAGCTCCCGGCGGAAAAAAAAAGAAGCACACAAACTACGGAACAAGGACTCGCTTATTACTTGTATTTGCAAGGAAAGCTTTACAAAAAATCCCTTTCAGTCTATATCTAGAATGCGCTCATCTCGATAAAGTAGAAGAACTCCTGACTAAAATACATGAACATAGTTGTGGTGCTCATTCCAGTGGGCGCTCTTTGGCTCATTGAGCTGTGACACAAAGGTATTATTGGCCGACAATGAGAGCTAATGCTGAGTGTTACGTCAAGAAATGTGAACAATGCTAGAAGTTTTCCCCTTTAACCCATTTGCCTATTGAAGAGTTAAGCTCTATCACCAGTCCTTGGCCGTTCGCCCAATGGGGACTTGACATCGTCGGACCATTACCTCGTGCCCTGGACAACAAGCGATTTTTGATTGTTGCAACGGATTACTTTACAAAATGGGTCGATGCGGAGGCACTAACGCACATTTGAGATACTGATGTTAAGCTTTTTGTATGGAGAAATATCATAACACGATTCAGTATTCCAAGAACACTTATTTCAAATAACGGTACCCAATTTGATTGTGGCGTCTACCGAAAACTGTGCGGCAAGTATAATATTCGGCCTTATTTCTCTACGGCAGCTTATCCACAGAGCAATGGTCAAGCCGAAGCCTCTAACAAATCCATCTTGGACGGCATCAAGAAGAGGCTAGAAAAAGCTAAAAGAAAATACGTCAAAGAATTGCCGAGTGTGTTGTGGGCCCATCGCACTACGCCGAGGCGCTCCACTGGGGAACCGCCATTTGTTTTATGCTTTGGAACCCAAGCAATCATCCCCCTGGAAATCGGCCACCCAACCTTGAAATCGAAAGTTTTTGATATGGGCCGAAATGACATGATGTTAGCCTTGGATTTGACTCTGATTGAAGAATGACGAGACCGTGCCTTTGAGTCCATGGCACGGTACCAGCAACAGCTTGCTAAGTCGTTTAATCAATGTGTTCAGCTACGCCGCTATACACCAGGAGAATTGGTCCTCAAGAAAGTACTTCCGGCTGCTAGGAATCCGACTGACGAAAAACTGGGTCCTAACTAGGACGACCCCTATCAGATTGATTCAATCGCAGGAACAGGGTCATATCGGCTCGAAGACATGTTTGGGAGAAGTCTGCCATGTCCTTTTAATTCCACGCTTTTGCGTAAATTTTATCATTAACCCGACATATGGGGCATGATGAGTTGTTTTGAATGTTCACCGTGTATAACTTTCACTTTTATAATGCAAGACTTCTTACCTCTCTATTTGGAATTGTAGTTTGAAGCAATAAGCCTCCGGATTCGGAGCCCCACCTGTGATTGACACGCTTTCAATAAGCCTCCAGATTTGGAGCCCTTCGTGATATCATGATTGGCCAAGATAAAAGCCTTCGATTCGAGCACCCTTCGTGGATATCACGACACAAGATAAAAGCCTCCGAATTAGGAGCCCCACTCGTGAATAAGACGCTTGGGCCAAATAAGCCTCCAGATTCGGAGAGTGCCCTTCATGGATATCACGACAATAAGATAAAAGCCTCCGACCGAGCCCCACCCGTGAATGACACGCTTAATCGATAAGCCTCCTGATTCAAGCACCTTCGTGGATATCACAATTGGCCAAGATAAAAAGCCTTCGAATTCAGAGCCCCACCCATGAATGACACGCTTGGGCTGAATAACCCTTCAGATTTGGAGCGCCCTTCGTGGATATCAAGATTGGCCAAGATAAAAAGCCTCCAAATTCGGAGCCCCACCCGTGAATGACACACTTGGGCCGAATAAGCCTCTAGATTCGGAGCGCCCTTCGTGGATATCACGATTGGCCAAGATAAAAAGCCTCCGAATTCGGAGCCCCACCCGTGAATGACATGCTTGGGCCGACTAAGCCTTCGGATTCGGAGCGCCATTCGTGGATATCACGATTAGCCAAGATAAAAAGCCTCCGAATTCGGAGCCCCACCAAAGGAATGACACGCCAAATTAATAAGCCTCGATTTGGAGCGCCTTCGTGGACATCACGACATAAGATAAAAGCCTCAATTCGGAGCCCCACCGTGAATGACGCTTGGGTAATAAGCCTCCAGATTCGAGCACCCATCGTGACATCACGACACAAGATAAAAGCCTCAATTCAGAGCCACACCCGTGAATGACACGCTTTGGGCAATAAGCCTCCTGATTCGAGCGCCTTCATAGATATCACGACAATAAGATAAAAGCCTCCGAATTCGAGCTCCATCCGTGAATGACACGCTTAGGGCCTAATAAGCCTCTAGATTCAAAACGCTTTCGCCGATAACACGATAGGCAAAGATAAAAGCCTCAATTCGAGTACTATCCGTGCAAGACACGCTTGGGCCAAATGAACCTCCAGATGAACGCCCATCGCAGAAAGCGCGGTTGGCACGGAAGAGCATTTGAATTCAGAGTCCTCTTCATGAATATTGTGATTAACACGCATAAACACAGTTGACATAAAATGGGAGATGATTATAGTCAATCTATAAACATAGACCTAAATAACATGCAAACACTTAAAATAATATGTTTCATTAGTTTTATTAAATTAATCGAGAGTACGTTGTTCGCCGATTTATTTTAAAGCGTATAATACATTTAGTGTTGTTTGGCATCACCTCGCCGCTTCTTCTTGACTTTGAAAGCCGTGAAGGGAAAATGATGACGCTTAACACCGCCGCTCGAGCGCCCACGGCATGGAGAGCCTTGACCCATCCATGCTTGAATCCACGATTCTTGCATCGACAAACCTCCTCGCAAGATTTTCCTTCATCTTCACTATCCCAACTTTTTGGCCCTCATGGAAGCCTTGTTCAGAAGCCTCGGTTTTTGCAACCTCTATTGCAAACATGCTTGTCATATCACAATCAAGAATCACGGACTTATAAGCCATTGGGTCACTCTTTCCTCCACAATCCGATTAGCTCAAGGGCTAACCGAGTCTCGATGTTGTTGACTTTTCTTAACTCCCACTCGACTTTCTCCGCCGAGCTTCCAAATTACTTAATGCATTCATCTTTCGTTTCGATCTCCGTCGACGCAAGACGAAGGTGTATGTTGATCTCATAAGCGTGTATAGTCCTTTCACCTCCGTGAATGCCCTCTCAAACACTTCAAAATCAAGTCGATCAATCATCGATCGCCGGACTTTAGGAGGAAAAATCATCATGCAAATTCAATCGCCACGCTTTGGATCTCGACGATCGAATCTACTTCCATCATCGGTTTGTTCTCGATAAAATCAAAATGCAACGGCACGATGGCCCACCGCCTCACTTCACAAATGAGTGGAGCTCCCGCTATCGCTTCTCCTTCTAGGTGACCTACTTCGACGACGAGGAGAGGGACGCCTCTCCCACTCCCCAGACGTCCTACTCCCCGTTCGTGAAGGTTCCCCACCTTGATTCATCGTTTCGTCTAGCTCAGTCAATGTCCTACCTTCCCCTCTGTTGTTGAAGAACCGTCTGCTTGACATTCGTACTTATCTAACCTTCTTCAACAGACTGGTTTGAGTTGAGTTCTAACACACTAATGGGACCTGTAGACACCCCATTTTTGACCGCCCTTAAGACTTGGGCACTGCTGATGGTTTACTTGTTGGAGAAAGGTGTGTAGTGTACAGGTTTAGTTTCTTCGGCAAGGAGAGAGGCAAATCTCAACTTCATACCCCATTGTGGACCAAAATTATTTTTGATGGTTTTTATACCTTAAAACCCTCTCTTTCAAAACATTTTTGAAATAAAATTCCCACGATGTTCCGACGCCAGATTTCGTAAATGTTGCTTTTCAGAAACCGAGCAAGGACAAAGGGGAGATGAATGAAAGAGAGATGAAATCTTTGAAAAATCTTTCAAAACACCTTACTTAGGGGTTTGAAGTTGAAGAAAAGAGGAGAAGAGGGAGAAACAAGTTGGAGAAGAAGTTTAGGATGAATCCGTGGGAGAAAGACGAGCAGTCATCGCTAAATCAAGCTTATCTACCTATACACTTGGAGTTAAGCTATGAGGCCATAACCATTGGAAAGAAGACTTCCGGGCTTCATTTTACACTCAAGAATCTCTCAAATCCAAGTCCGGTGGGGAGATATGGTTGGTTGAAATAGGGATCACCGATTGATCGAATCTGCACGGCTTCACCAAAAAGGGCATAACTTTTTCCACAGGAGGAATTTTAATGCAAGGTTTGCGCCATTGGAAAGATAACTTCCGGGGCTTCAATCTAGACTTCCACCGGCACTTTTTGACCTTACCAGCTGCCTACCGGCCATCCATTTATCCGACCGGCACAAAATGTTGCCGGCCGGCCAAAAGTGCCCAGAACTCAGATTTTTGACAGATATTTATCAATACACTGTGGAAGATATTTCCAATTGGGATATTTCGACCAAAAGTTCTTGTTTTGACATATATAGGGCCTTATATCTCATATGCTTGAAGGTTAGAACAAAAAAGCAAGTTTTTGGGAGCCTCTCACTCTAAGAAATCCCTCTCTCTCTACACTTCCAACTTCCAAACCTCTCAAATCCTTGGCCATTTCTTCACCAATCCATAGCACCACCACCACTACTCCATCACAGCAGCTTGGAGCAGTTTTTCAGAGGCAAAAGGTGTTGCAACTCAAGCCAAGAAGCAACAAAAAGGGTAGTCTTCAAGGGTAAGATTATTTTCCCTCTTTTGTAGCACATTCTTGTCACATTTTTCTACCTTATTTGCTTAATGTTTTGGGCTCCGACCCTAACTGAAAGGGGCACTCTTTTGAGCCATTCTTCATGTTTGTTTAAGGGCTCAACCCTGTTTGAGCCCTCCATAGTGCACTTGCTTCAATGCTCCTTGGTATGCCTCATTTTTGCATGAAATTTCTAGCCTATGTGTGATCTGTTTTTGAGCATAATGTAAACTGTAAGTAGGCTCATTTTGAGCCCTTCTTAAACATTGAAGAAGGGCTCAGCCATTTTTGGGACCCCTATCTTGCACTTACTTCATAATCCCTCCTATTTACCGTAAATTTGCATGATTTGTTTGGCCTATATGTAAATTGTTTTGGAGTGTTTCATAAACTGTGAGTAGGCTTATTTTAAGTCCCTATACAACATTGTAGAAGGGACCACCACTGTTGGGGGCCTCCATGTTGTGCCTACCATTATACCCCTCTTTGGCCCCCATTTTTGCATGCTTTGTTGGCCTGTCTTGCTTCTGTTTTTAGGCCATCATCAGAACTGAAAATGGCCATATTTTGACCTTCTTGGCATATCTCATTAAAGGTATTTTGCTTTTTGATGCATGTTTTGTATACCTCATATTATAGCCTTTGTTGGCTTCAATCTTGCATGGCATTTCGGGCATGTTTGCATATTGATTTGGGGGCTGTCATCTACTGTGAGTAGTCATATTTTTGGTCCCTCTTCAGTGTTGTAGAAGGGTATTTTTCCATTTGGACTTTGCATATACCACTTGCTTCATAGCCTCCCTTGTGGAGCCATTTTTGTATGCCATGTTAGTCCCACTTGTGCTTACTGTCTTGCCATGCTTTGTACTATGAACATGCTTATTTTGGGGCTATCTAGCTTCTGTCTTCATACTTCATGTTCATATCTTGCATATTTGATATAGCCATAAGCCATTTCATGTACCTAGTTTTGCATTTCGGGAGCGATTCCATGCATTTGGTTCCATTTCGCCATGTTTCGGGCTGTTTTGCCCTCATTTTGCTGCTGAAATTTTCATGTTTTGTATGCCATATTCCATGTTATGCCATGTCTCATTAGAGTGCCATTTCGCGTCAGAGGCGCTGTCTTTTATGCGTCTGCAGTGCACGATTTCGAGGCATCTCATTTTCATCTAACGGCCTCTTATGTGGGTGTGGGAGGCTCTCTCGTTAGTGTAAGTCCATATTGCATTGCGATGCCATTTCTGCTCATGCGTCTGTGCACGATTTTGAGGCATCTCATTTTCATCTCATGGTCACGATTTTGGCATACTTATGAAGTTATCCATGTTAGTTTAAGTCCATCGCATGTTGTTGCATGCCATGTTTGTTTACATGTTTAGGTTAAGTAGCCTAGCATACATTGCTCATTTTCATGTTCATGTTGCATACTTAGCCGCATGCCTACGTTGCATTTCATTGAGCATGCATCCTTGCCTCTTGACCAATCATGATAGGGTCAGCCCTTTGATTTGTTTTGTGCTTGCATTCCATTTGATATCAAAGTTATGAACTTGGCTGAGCCATCATGCATTGAAATGCGTGATTGATGGCCCGGGGTCGAGGGCCATGCTCCTTGAGTCCATTACATGATAGGAGTGTGTCCATGCATACATTTGCCTAGAAATTTATGCCTTGCAATCGCCGGGTTCATTGCTGCTATCAAAACTGCTCTTCATAGAATTTTGTGTCGACCGGCAAGATAGAGTGCCGTCCGGCAATGTATTTATTGCCGATAGCTTCATTTCCAGCCGGTGGACTTTATACATGGCCAGTTGACATTCTATCCAACCGGTGATGATCCTTAGGATTCAGGGAGCCTGTTCCAGGACTTTTACAATTTTCCAGAGAAGCAGGACAGTGAAACAGAGGCAACAGTGTCATGGCACGGATTTTCCGGGCAAGTCGGATCGAGCATACATCATTCACAAGATCCCGAGGCGAGGTCAGGCCATCTCTTCTTTGCATTTAATTTAATTAGATTAGAGGTCTTGTAATAATTTATTCGCTTATTTTTCTTGGACCAGATATTATTTTGGTCCCTCCGTGTGAGGCTATATTTGTAATAAGTGTGTGTGGGTGTGTGCATGTCTTCCAACCCCATTTCTTTCTTCCCTTTTATTTACCTGCTTATGATGGTAGATTAGGGCATGTTTATTTTAGCATACCTTATGCAATGCATGCGCATCCATGCATTTGTTTACATGCATCGGGCTCAGACATCACGCTAATCGCATTGTATTCCAATTTCCAAATTGAATACGTGCTATTTGTAGCATTCCATATGCTATGCTTAGGACAAATGAAATCGCTTAGATTACACCATTGCTTGTGTTGCATTAGCCACTTAACATGAACTAGGATCATGCATATGATTACTAACGGTTTCGCTTTTGGCTTGGAGTACTAGGTAAGCTTTTATGCTTTAGCATATCGCATGCGTGTGAGTGTTGTCATAATACCATGATTACCATAAGGTTAGTCGCTTATGTGATATAACCGCTGAATGCCCGTGGGTGGAGGTTGATTACTTGAGTTGGAAAACTCATGAAACTGTGTTTTAGCCTACTTCATGAGTAGCAAATTCCAAAGCTGCTTCAAAACCCACGGATATGCAATGCTTGTTTCCAAATTAGGCGATCTAGTCTATACTTGTTTGTCATGCATAACATAGTAATTTAGGTTAATAATTGGAATAAGAACGCATAACGCTTTTCAAAATCGGATATCAAGGTTAGTAGAGGCCGGTCTTGGATCGGGCGAAAGGGGTGCTCATAGTGACCTTCCTCGATCGCACCCAAGCTCCGAGCCAAGACCACTTTGGTGATGATTTTACACGTTATCTTCGCACCGAGTCGTGGTTTCTAAATTTCCCATTTTAAAATATTTAGGTGGCGACTCAGAATCCGCAAAGCAGTCCATGTTTGGCATTACTTTTTCAAAATCTGTTTTTCTTCAAAACAGTTTGCCAGAGTTGGACTCTTTGGTTCAAGATTTAGAACCGCAACACAAAAAGGGAGTCCGAACTGTAGCATAGGTCCCCCGCGGGCTTGTTACAGGACCTACACGCACGAAGCAACTACCCTTTTTATTACCTATGGGTGCACCGCTCCCAAAGCGATCTCTTCAATGTTTTCCCAGCCAATTCATATATAGCTGATAATCGGCAGCCACACTCACCAATCCGTTGGGGCAACGACAGATTAATTAATCTATTCAGCCTAACATCAATTCTTTGTGGATTATCGCCGGCCACGGTCACTAATCCGCTAGGGCAAGGGCCGATTAATTAATCTATTCTTTGTGCCGAATAGAGAGGCTGCCCCAGCCAATTCATGAATAGCCAATTATCGTTGGCCACGGTCACTAATCCGCTAGGGCAAGGGCAGATTAATTAATCTATTCGGCCTAACATCAATTCTTTGCCGATTATCATTGGCCACAGTCACTAATCCGCTGGGGCAAGGGTAGATTAATTAATCTATTTGGCCTAACATCAATTCTTTACGAATTATCATCGACCACGGTCACTAACCGCTGAGGCAAGGGCAAATTAATTAATCTATTCTTTGTGCCGAATAAAGAGGTAGCCAATTCATGAGTGGTCGATTATCATTGGCCACGATCACTAATCAATCAAGGGCAGATTAATTAATCTATTCAAATTTAACATCAATTCTTTGCGGATTATCGTCGGCCACCTTCACTAATCCGCTGGGGCAAGGGCAGATTAGTTAATATATTCTTTATGCTGAATAGAGAGGCTGCCCTAGCCAATTCATGAATGGCCGATTATTGTTGGCCACTACTAATTCTCTAGGGCAAGGGCAGATTAGTTAATCTATTCGGCCTAACATCAATTCTTTATGCCGAACAAAGAGGCTGCCCCAGCCAATCCATGAATGGCCGATAATCTTTGGCCAAGCTCACCAATCCACTGGGGCAAGGGAAGATTGATTAATCTAGTAGTAATTTAGGGCTGAATTCATTTAACAGTTTCGTTAAAACTTATTTCATGGTTTTACATTTTACTCGACTGTTAACACATACATCCAATAAGCTGAAAAGCAAAGGCAATTTTCATTCATAAATTGAGTACAAACAGAAGTCAATTTACACATGAAATCTACCTTAAAACTTCTAACCAAAATATAGTAAAAAATCTAACAAAACCTACATGCATTTGAATACCAAAACAAAACGAAAATCACTGAGCCTAGGTTAGTCTTCAGGGTCAGACTCCAACGACTCAACGTCTACCTGTTCGTACGGATTCGGCTGTTTCGATATCACGTTCGCAGCAGCTAAGGCTTTGAGCCAACCTTGTTTGAAGCCCCTGTTTTCGAACTTAGGCACTTCCTCAACATAGCTCAGAATGTCAAGATCCTGCTTGCCGAAGGCCTTGGATGACTCAGATTTGGCTTCTTCCTTCGGCTTCTGTAAATCTTCTAAGTCAGCCTCCAACTTGGATATCCTTTCGTTAGCTAATTTGAGCGCTTCTTTGCTCGCTTCGCTTTTCTTCAAATGATCAATCTCAATTGATCAAAATTCTTGGCCTTTCAAATTCAGATTGGCCCTCGATTTTTCTTCGCCGCTTCGAAGAGGCCTCATCGCATTGTTCTTTTCAACTTCCACTTTAGCTCTCGTGAAGCCGATCCGCCGATTATATCATGTTGGTGACGACCAATCTCGGCTATCCTTCCCACCGCCTACAAACCAATGAACCAATAAGATGATTCTGCATCAAAAATTTTTGTATATCACCTAAGGATTAAGACACAAACCAATATCGCCGATTGAGCAGCTAGTGCTATGGTCAACAGATCAGGCTCTTCCCGAAAGGTTGCCCTCAAACCCAAGAATCTAAACCGAGGAGGCCAAGCTCAAGGCCACTACAAAGATCTCTTGGCCGAAGTATCGAAAGCAATCGGCACGTTCTTTATCCTGGATTGTATTGTAAACAGCAAAACAAGGTCCGATTCTTCTATACGTGGCTGTTTATCAACCAGGTTTTTCGAGTAATCTTCAGTCTCGACCGGACTTTTTTCCCTTGTTGCTCCGACACCTAGCCCTCTGGTTGACCGACAAAGCTTCGCTTTACCAGACAAGATGAACCGTGTCCTCAACAGGAGCAAGTGGTGTGGGATTAATTCTAACTTCGTGGAAGGTGGAGGCGAGATCGCCGGCTTTCTTATGAGCCGCCATCCTCTCAAGATTCTTCTTCTCGCCAACCGAGTAGCGACTCACCAGCCATGTTATCAGGATAAGAGCTGGGTAGGTCCCCTAAGTCGGTGAAAATATCTTCGGAGGAGATGTTCGGTCGGTTCAAAGTCGATGGATGGTTGAGGCCAGCTTCTTCAAAAGCTGAATTCAGTGCCGCGTCAAAGTCTAGTCTTTCGAAACTGTCCGAGGGGTGATCCCGCTGCTCAACAACTTTAGCTACTTGTTCAACCACTAGCTCCAAATCCAAAGCTTCAAGACCAATTTGCCTCAGATTCTTGAAGTTCGTAAAATAAGCCGTAGCTACCGCCACCCTCGTAATCGTAATGTTATCCGCAGTTGAAAATGTGGAGTAGGTCGGCTCTTATCTTAAAAGTATGTGGGCCGCCCTGCCTTGCTTTTGAAGATTCGCACGGCCAAAGAATTGGAGTGCGGTTTTAATTTCCACAAGTACAGCCTCATCAGCTGAGACAAACACTTTCTTCAAATCGTTTCCTACATAAACAAAATGGTAAATACGTAGAAGGAAAGCCGAATAAATATATAAACAGTAAAAAATAAAAAATGAGCTATACGGCTACCTGATTTGCCTTTTCGTCTTGGCACGGGATCTAGGCAATATTCACCTTCGTCGAATTCCGCCATTTTGAACAACAACCATCACATCGTCAATATGCTTGCCGAGATGGCAACCATAGCAACTAAGTGATGATCGGTATCCTTGGCCTTAAGAAAATAGCGCCCAACCGCCAAGAGATTCTGGCTAAGGCATAATAATGCCGAATTGCAGGTATACCAAGGTTAATCCTAAGGTGCTGGTTCAACTCTATAGTCCCCATTATGATTTGGAAGAAATTTACATTGCGCTGAGAAGGGATCAGACCCCAGTATCAAAGGACGGCCCTTAAGAATGGGTAAAGGGAAAACGGACTCGCCTCAAAGAATTGATAAGAAAAAAAAGATGATTGTACTTTCATTGGTCCTCTCCATATCAGTGGTGATATCTGTCACGAGTGTCAGATGGACGTCATTGGGGATGGAGTAATGGCGTCAAAAACTGAAAATTCGTTCCGGTGAGAGGAGTTCTTTCAAGTGTTTTGCCATACTAACCAACCTAAGGATTATGCGAAACCAAAAATAAACAAGGAAATGAGATTTGAAATAAAGGAGAAGAAAACTTACAAAAAGCAGAAGAGACAGAGAGGGACAGGAGGAAGTTGTAGAGGTCGCGAAATCGAAGTTTATCAAGAGGCAAACCAGTAGCTTTGAGTATTCAAAAAACTTACACTCAAGGATAACAAAGTTTCAAATCGCATTAAATGAAGGAAGCGTTTAAGAGGCGGAAGATGTAATGATGCCTAAGAAGCGGTTTTGACATGCGTTGAATGAGGTTAATCGCCGCCTTCCTTGACTTTTTCAGGTTCAAAACCAAACATGCCAACTAACCGCATTAATAGGATGTTTGGGAGGCAATTGTGGGAGCCGAAAATATGGGGGCAATAAAGTTTAATAAAAGCATGAGGACAATCATGGATGAAACTCATCGGTTTCATCTTGATGATCCCAAAGCCGAATATATTAATTGGCCGAGGAGCAAGTCAAACTAAGGCCGAATACATAACGCAATGGATTAAGGGTGGGCTCGACCAATCCCAAAAAGAAAATATAAATAGAGGAGCATCACCAAAGAAAGATATGGAGAACAAGTAAGTTTAACTTATGATATAAGCAACCAAGAGAGTATATACTGACTTATCCGTCAGAGTGCTAATTCTGACACCCTCGACCGGAGTGTTCATTCCTTTTCAAGTGACTAGCTGAGGATCTCGAGCGTCCCATTGGATCCAAAGAGTATTTCCAAACCACTTCTCTACAATAAATAATCAATACTCAATTTTCTATTAATTATAATATCATTGAGTATTATGTGACCGTGATTCTAAACTAGCAAATAATGTGGGAGGTTGTCGGCTACCATTAATCTTTTTATATAGCTCACAAAACTAGGATTAGAAATAACTAATCATGTGCCCGGTTTTTAGCATAATTTCTCACAAGCCCGCCCGCCTTGGGGCCTCCAAAAAAAGCTGAAAATAGGGTCCCAAAAAATGTATAGTCTAATACTTGTCTATTAAAAAAAGGCCTAATTCAAAATAGTAAATGAATAAAAGGCTCAATCTAAACTAAATAAATAAAAGGCCCACTGCAAATACAAAGCCCAAATTAAACAGGTCCAAAAAGCTTGAGCCTATTCTAAAATCTTTTAAAACTTAAATCGAAAATAATTTGAGGCCCAATAATCTATTGTAGTCGTTCTTTGTTCCTATTCATTTGCCTCTTTCTCGCATCAACGTTGGGAATCAAAATTGGGAAAGAGAAATACAGAGACGAAGCCCTAGAGCAAATAAAAAACAAGCCATACACAGTATCGTTTCTCAACTTTCATCTATCACAAATCGTGAAGCTATTTTTTTCCTCTCAATTTCATTTATAGGTAAACTATTAATAGATCTTAATAGTTAAACTTAATTTTCATAAAGTTTTATTAAAAATAGAACGTAATAAAATCATCATTAAAAATATTTTTTTTTAATGATTTTTTTGCATATGTAATTAAAAATTGACAATTAGTGACTTTTTTATTATGATTTTTATAAATTACCGTTAAAACTTATAATTAGTGAGGTTTTTTTGTGACAATTTTTAAACTGTCGTTGAAAATTAGTGAATTTTTTTGTGACGATTTTTTTAAATTGTCGCTACAACTTACAATTATTGACATTTTTTGTGATAAAATTTTTAAATTGTCTCTGAAAATTAACAATTAGTGATATTTTTTAATAGTGTTTGATGAAAAATGCCATTAATTATTACGGAATCTATTGAATAATAAATCCACCTATTAGGACCTACATATAAGTCCCATTTTATTTATTGATTGATTTTATGAAATTATTCATCTAATTTTTTAAAAAAAAATTAATAGATATCTATTATATGTCTAAAAAAACATTTTATATATTTTTTAATGTTTTTTATTATTATTATTTGTCACATATCATATTTGTTTTATAAAATAGGCTTCAAGTTTTTGTTTAATGATGGTTATAATTTTTTTTCTTATTATGATTACTTAATTTTATATTTTATTTTATTTTTATTGATTATTGGATTTATTATTATTATTATTATTATATTAGTAATTTTTGATAAATTATATCAAACAGGCCAATCATGATCCTTAGAAAGTATGTTTCTAGACATGAAAAAAAGAAACAAAGAATAGATGCCTTAGTTCAATCTCAAGCTGGAGCACTTAAATAAGAATTTTGGTACCAAGGGGAAAATAGAGAGCTCAAAAGAAGCAGTTGAAAACAATAAAGATAAGAAAGAGAATGATGAAGATGAACAAATTAATGAAGACCATGAAGATTGTTAGAAATGGTTAGAAAATTTGGGTAAAATTAGAATTTTTTGTTAATTTTGGTCTAATATTTAGGTGGGATCCGTGTGTCGATTTTCACGGATCAAAGTGGTAACGCGTTTTATGCCGCGTTGTGATTCACGTGGTATATTTGGTTGCTCAAAACTATTATCGAGTGAATGAGAAATTAAAGCCACAGTATGCTCCATGGAAATGGAGTTTTGGTGGAAAATCCTTAAAGGTTTGAATAAGGCTTGTCCCACATTGATTTGGTGGGAATGTTTGAATGTGTTTATAAGGCATGGCATTGGAATTGGGGTGTGCCCTAAGGGTACCCAAGTTTTGTAGAGAAGGAGGTTATAGGCAAAATGGGCTAGACCCATTGGACTCAAAAATCACACGCCACTGCCGCCACCGTCCATCCGATCAAAGGCTGGACTTGTTCAAATTAATACTAATCTTTTTGTGCAAAAAACATTTGAATTTAAATTTTATTTTTTAAAATAAAATTTATCCAAAAATTCATTCCAAATTTCTGTCCAGATTTAAATTTTCAATTCAAATTGTTGCATCTCTTCACAAACATACCTTAATCTGCCTAGATTCAAATCCAAAACCGAATTTGTTTTGCTCAATTCAAATCCAATTCAATTTCAAACCAAATGTTGCTTTTAAAGATTTGTATCTGTTTAATTCAAATTGAACAGGTACAGTACTTGTTTAATTCAAAATGGAAAGCCACCAATGTATCTATAAATAGACTAGCCCTCATTTGTTATCAAATTCACAAATTTTCGTCCATAAAATTTTGCATTCATACTTTTCATTTTGCTGCATTATTTTCTTGTCAGAGAGAGTATAAAACACTTAGTGTGTTCGTAGTACAAATATATTGTAGTGCTACATATATTTGTTGTTGATCATTTCATCTTGGGAGATAGACGTCCATATTTTGAAAGCACCGAGGAATGGACGAATCTGTCTTAAGGAACAATGTCAAACACTAGACTTGATCAGATTATTATTTGAAGAAATTAATCAAGTAAGTTGTTTAATTTTTTATTATGTTTTATTTGTTTATTAAATCTGATTTTAATTTTATTTTTGTAACAAAATAAAATCTGTTTTTATTTATTTTATTTTATTTCTAGTTTGATTTTTGTAATCAAACAATTTTCTCTCCTTACTTTTATTTTTTGATATTCTGCTTGTTGTTAAGTACACAAAATGTAATTAATTAATCTGATGAAGATTGTCCAACAATCTTAAGACGTAATTTTTTTTGGTGTTTTCATTGTATTTAATTTTCTGTAATTTCATAAGACATATTCTGGTTGGAAAAACAAATAGTGGTTTATGCTATTTGACATATAGTAGTAATATACTGTCTCTTTTCTTTGACAACTAGTAGTAATATACTGGTGTCATTAACAATTGCAAAATATTAATTTGTGTTACAGGAAATTATTGTGGTATTTTATTTTTTTAGTTTTAGTAATAAGGAAAATAAAATTATTTTGTATTATAATTTATTTTCTGGTTTTAGTAACTAGAAAATTAATTTGTGTTTAATTTTTATTGATTTTTGTAATAAGAGATTATGGCTATCAGAATCGAAGTGGTAATCTCGATTGTTACCCCAACACCGGTCCCTATCCAAAACCATGTCCAAGTACCAATAAATCATGGAGAAAAATCGGAAAAATTTAACAGTACTGAGTTTAAGATATGGCAGCAGAAGATGTTGTTCTATCTTACAACTCTTAATTTGGCCCGGTTTCTCCATGAAGAGGCTCCAAAGACTTAAAGAGGGTGAAAGTGATCGCAAGTTGTTGTCAGAGATGCTTGGAAACATTCAGATTTCCCATGCGTAAACTACATCCTCAATGGCCTTGACAACATGTCAGATAATGTTTACAATCCTCCAAGTCGAAAAAAAATGTGGGATTCTTTGGAGAAGAAATACAAGACAGAGGATGCCGGCACGAAGAAATTTGTTGTCGGTAAATTTCAAGACTTCGTTATGGTAGACTCCCAAGCGGGAATTCTACAAGTTCAAAGTATTCAATTAATGTTACATGATATTCATTCTGAGAGTATGTCTCTGAGCGAGTCTTTCCAAGTCACTACTTTAGTGGAAAAGTTATCACCAGCTTGGAAAGATTTCAAAAATTATTTAAAACATAAACGCAAAGAGATGACCATGGATGAACTTATTGTATGACTGAGAATTGAGGAAGATAACCGTAAGGTCAAAAAGAGGAATGGGAAAAATTCCATTGAGTCCAAGGCTAATGTGGTTGAACAAGTTCATTAACCACATAACAAAAAGAGGAAGTTTACTGGAGATGGTCCTAAACAAGGCGACAACAATGGCAACAAGAAGTTCAAAGAAAAATGCCATAACTGTGGCAAGACTGGACATCGACCTTCTGATTGCCGCCACCCTAAGAAGGATCGTGAAAGTACAAGCAAGAAGACTACCAATCGTGCCAATGTAATCGAACTAGATTACATCTCGACGGGTGAATGGCATCAACCTCTCATTGTGGTGTCTAAGGCTAATTTGGTTGAATATCCCAAAGAATGGTGGGTTGACATCGAGCAACTCGTCATATTTGTGCAGACAATAAGATGTTCACTACCTACAATGAGGCTGCAAATGGTGAACAACTTTTCATGGGAAATTCTTCTACTTCTACTGCAGCTAGACAAGGAAAAGTGATCTTGAAGATGACATCAGGAAAGAATCTGAC
Organism: Camellia lanceoleosa; assembly: GCA_025200525.1. NCBI lineage: Eukaryota > Viridiplantae > Streptophyta > Magnoliopsida > Ericales > Theaceae > Camellia > Camellia lanceoleosa. The sequence goes on from JANUSC010000404.1 coordinate 119,884, forward strand.
CTCAACAACGCATCAGATGTACCGACATCCAAAGAATTTAGTTTCTGGTTTTTTGTTAAGTAAAAATGGTTTTAGGCTTGTCTTTGAGTTTGATAATTTTGTATTAACAAAGAGTGGCATGTATGTTGGTAAGAGATATATGAGTGATGGTCTCTTCAAACTAAATGTAATGACAGTTGTCCGAAGTTGCTATGAATAAGAATAACACATCTTTTGCTTATATTCTTGAGTCAAATTTATGGCATGGTAGATTAGGACATGTGAATTTTGATGCTTTGTGTAGATTAATTGGTTTAGATTATATACCAAAGTTTGAAATTGATCCTAATCATAAATGTGAAATTTGTGTAGAAGCTTAAACTAACTAAGGCTTCATTTAAATATGTTAAAAGGAAAATCGAACCTCTAGAATTAATTCATACCGATGTATGTGATCCAAATTTGTTCAAACTAGAGGAGGCAAAAGTATTTCATAACATTTATCGATGATTGCACAAGATATTGTTATGTTTATTTACTTAGAAGTAAAGATGAAGCCGTAAAAATGTTTAAACTCTACAAAACAGAAGTTGAAAATTAACTTGGTAAAACCATTAAAATGGTTAAAAGTGATAGGGGTGGTGAATATGATGCACCATTAAATGAATTTTGTGCACAACATGGCATTATTCACCAAACTACAGCACCTTTTTCTCTTTAGCAAAATAGAATTGCTAAAAGAAAGAATAGAACCCTAAAAGAATTATGAATGCCATGTTACTAAGTTCAGCTACCACACGTAACTTGTGGGGAAGCAATATTGTGCTAATTATGTTCTTAATGTAATACCCCACAAGAAAACCAACAAGACTTATGAATTGTGGAAAGGTCAACTACCTTCCTACAAATACTTAAAAGTGTGGGGGTGTTTGGCAAAAGTTGAGGTTTCTGTTCCTAAAAAGACTAAGATTAGACCAAAAACAGTAGATTGTGTGTTTGTTGGTTATGCTCAGAATAGTAGTGCATATCGGTTTCTGACTTATAAATTAGAAATACCTGATATAAATGTGAACATTATTATAGAGTCAAGGAATGTTGTGTTTTTTGAACATGTTTTTCCTTACAGGAAAGGACAGGAATTAAGTTCACAGAAAAGAACTTATGATTGTACACAAAGTCAAGAGACTAATGACAATCAAACACAAGAGGTTAGTAATGGTCTCGACCAACAAGATTTAACTGATGATGAACCAAGACGAAGTAAGAGAAGAAGAACATCAAAATCCTTTGGTCCAGATTTTTTGACATACCTGTTAGAAAATGAACCTCAAAGCTTTAAGACAGCAATGACAAGTCCTGAAGTACCTTTGTGGAAAAAGGCTGTTAATAATGAAATTGAATCCATTATGCAAAATCATACTTGGGAATTGGTGGATCTTCCACTGTGTTCTAAACCTCTTGGATATAAATGGATATTCAAGAGAAAATGAAAGCAAATGGTTCAATTGACAAGTATAAAGTAAGACTTGTAGTAAAGGTTACGCACAAAAGGAATGTCCGGATTATTTTGACACATATTCTCCTCGTGACAAGAATAACATCCATTCGCATGCTTATTGCTATAGCAAATATTGTCTAATTTAGAAATACATCAAATGAATGTTAAGACAACTTTCTTAAACGGTGATCTAAATGAAGAGATCTATATGGAGCAACCCAAAGGGTTTGTAATGCCAGGCAAGAAAATAAAGTTTGTCGCTTGTAAAATCTCTTTATGGATTAAAACAAGCACCTAAGTAATGGCATGAAAAATTTGATCATGTAATGCTTACTAATGGGTTTAAAATAAACGAATGTGACAAATGCGCCTATGTTAAAAATCTTGACCAAGGATATGTCATGGTTTGTCTTTATGTGGATGACATGCTTATCATTGGAAGCATCAAAACATGATCAAATCAACTAAACAAATGCTTAACAAAAGATTTAATATAAAAGATATGGGGTCGCAGATATTATATTAGGAATGAAAATTACTAAAACATCTCGACGGATATGCATTATCTCAATATCATTATATTGAGAAAATTCTTGATAAATTTATCAAGGATGATATGAATTTAGCTAGAATACCAGAGACATTAGTTTTTATTTATCGAAAAATAAAGGTGATGCAAGGTCTCGCTTAAAATACTCTCAAATCATTGGAAGTCTAATGTACCTAATGAATTGTACTGCCTTGATATAGCTTATGCTATCAGTAAATTGAGTAGGTACACTAGTAACCCCAGAGAAGACCATTGGAAGGCGATCATTCGAGTTCTTAGATATCTAAGATTCACCCATGATCATGGTTTGAACTTTACTCGATATCCAACAATACTTGAAGGTTATTGTGATGCAAATTGGATATTGGATACTAAAGATTCAAAATCCACTAGTGGATATGTCTTTACTCAGAGGCACCTTTGCTTCTTAGAAATCCACGAAACAAACATGCATCGCACGATCCACAATGGAATCCGAGTTTATTGCTTTAGACAAAGCAGGAGAAGAAGCAGAATGGCTTCGTCACTTCTTAGAAGACATTCTAATGTGGCCAAAACCTATGCCAGCTATTTGCATTCATTGTGATAGTCAATCTGCAATAGGCAGGGCACAGAATCATATGTATAATGGTAAGTCACGACATATTCATCGTCGACATAATACCGTAAGGAAATTGTTGTCAAACGGAATAATCTCAATAGATTATATAAAATCTAAAGAGAATATTGCGAATCCGTTAATAAAACATTTGACAAAACAGCTAGTGTATAGTTCATCGAAGGGGATGGGATTAAAGCCTATTACATAAGAGTTGTCATAATGGTAACCCTACTTATATGACTAGAGATCCCAAGAACTAAGTTCAAAGGGACAACTAAGTTATGTATGGCTCACCAGCAATCACCGAGGGATTAAAATTCCCTACTCATTCCTATGGTGAAAGTGATATCTGCAACATATGTTGTTTGCAGGGGTATAAGGATAAGTTTTGCTTTTAATGATTACTTATATCTTGATTTAGGTATAAAAATCAAGACAAGTATAAAGAGATACTTACAATAAGAATCACCTATATGAGTGTCGAACTGGGGCCGGTTCTATGAGAATGAAGAGGCTAAATTCTCTAGAAACACTCATGAAACCAGGAGCGTACAAGGCTAAAATAAACACAACAGTGAGAATCACGATGTGTTAGAAGATATTTTGTGTGAAATCTATTTTCTTGGCTTACACAAACGGCTGAATAATTCAAGGCATTGCGTCCATTGGTTAGCCAGTAAGTCCGATAGGTTATCACTAGGGAAGGTTCAAGGCCGAAAGCTACCTATCCTGATGCAAGATATTTTCGATTTATACTCTTTCGATAAAGTCTGCATATTGTTGCATTTTCGTTGTCATCAAATTCCATTCATGTGGGGGATTGTTAGAAATGGTTAGAAAATCTAGGTAAAACTAGAATTTTTTGCTAAGTTTGGTCTAATATTTAAATGGGACCCGTGCGTCGATTTTCGCAGGTCAAAGTGGTAACGCGTTCTATGTCATGTTATGATTCACGTGGTATATTTGATTGCTCAAAACCATTATCGAGTGAATGAGAAATTGAAGCCAAAGTATGCTCCATGAAAATGGAGTTTTGGTAGAAAATTCTTAATGGTTTGACTAAGGCTTGTCCCACATTGATTTGGTGGGAAGGTTTGAATATGTTTATAAGGCATGGCATTGGAACTTGGGGTGTGCCCCAAGGGGTACCCAAGTCTTGTAAAGAGGGAGGTTATGGGCAAAATGGGCTAGACCCATTAGACCCAAAAATCACCACACGCACGCCGCCGCTGCTGTCCGTCCGGTCGGGCGGGCTGGGCTTGGGCATGGGTGTGAGGTTGGGTTGGGCTTGTTCGGCCCAATACTAATCTTTTTGGGCCAAAAACATTTGAATTTAAATTTTATTTTTTGAAATAAAATTTGTCCAAAAATTCATTTCGAATTTCTGTCCAATTTTAAATTCAAATTGTTGCACCTCTTCATAGATGCACTAATCTGTCCAGATTCAAACCCAAAACCAAATTTGTTTTGTTTGAATTCAAATCCACCCGAATTTCAAACCAAATAGTGCCTTAAACAGATTTGTATCTGTTTAATTCAAATTAAACAGGTACAGTACCTGTTTAATTCAAAATGGAATGCCACCAACCCATCTATAAATAGACTAGCCCTCATTTGTTATCAGATTCACAAATTTTTGTCCATTAAATTCTGCATTCATACTCTTCATTTTGCTGCATTATTTTTTTGTCAGAGAGAGTATAAAACACTTAGTGTGTTCGTTGTACAAATATATTGTAGTGCTGCATATATTTGTTGTTGATCATTTCATCCTGGGAGATAGACGTCCATATTCTGAAAGCACCGAGGAGAGGACGGATGCATCAAGGACACAGTGTCAAACACTTGGACTTGATCGATTATTATTCAAGAAATTAATAAAGTAAATTGTTTAATTTTTATTACATTTTATTTGTTTATTAAATCAGATTTTAATTTTATTTTTGTAACAAAATAAAATCTGTTTTATTTATTTTATTTTATTTCTAATTTGATTTTTGTAATCAAACAATTTTCTCTCATTTCTTTTATTTCTTTGATAGTCTGCTTGTTGTTAAGTATACAAATGTAATTAATTAATTACAAATGAAGATTGTCCAACCAAGATTTGATGAATAATGAACCTAATGGATGCATGAATGAGATTCTTGATGAAAACAAGAATGAGGCTAATCTTATTGAAGATTTTAATATAGACAATGGGACTTCAAACATTTATGAGCCAAGTAATTGGGACCAGATTGATCAGAATTTTTGAGATCTATTGGTAGAAAAAGGTCTCATAAGAGATGATGTTGAATTTCCTAAAGATGAATTTGGTAGGCATTTTTCTTCCACCCCTTACATTCGGCATGTATCAAATGGAGAAAAACATGACAGGAAATGGTTAGTATATTCAAATGTTGTGGGCAAAGTATATTGCTTATGTTGTAAGTTGTTTAAGCAAATGGGAAATAAGACTTAATTAGCTACTAAAGGATTTAAAGATTGGAGAAATCTTGGGCAAAAACTTAAATGTCATGAAGCTAGCAATGAAGGCTTGGAATGAATGAGAAAATGGATTGAAGTAGAAATGAGATTGTAGAAAAATGCGACAATTGACCAAAGTGTGCAAGAACATATCGATTAGAAAGAGAAAGAATGATGGAAACAAGTTTTAACCAGGATAATCGCTTTGGTGAAAAGACTTGCTAAATGTAATTTAACATTTCGTGGAGACAATGAGAAGATTTATCAAGAGAGAAATGGAAATTTTTTAGGTTTCATTGAAAATGATTGCTGAATTTGATCTAGTGATGCAAGTCCACATTCGACGTATTGAAAGAGGTGAAATTCATGATCATTATCTTAGTCATAATATCCAAAATGAATTGATATTGATGTTAGCTGGTGAAGTGAAAAGTACAATCATTAAAAGAATTAAAGAAGCAAAATATTTTTCAGTGATACTTGATTGCACTCTAGATGTAAGTCATGAAGAGCAAATGTCTTTTGTTATACGTTGTGTGGATATATCAACAAGTCCAGTAAAGGTAGAAGAGTTTTTTGTAGAATTTTTAAAGGTGGATGATACTTCTCGGTTGGGGCTTTTCAGTAAACTTAAAAAGGTATTGAATACACTCCAACTTGATATAATGGATATGAGAGGACAAAGGTATGACAATGGCTCTAATATGAAAGGTAAATATAAAGGTGCACAAAATAGAGTACTTGAAATAAATCCTAGAGCATTCTACACACTATATTGCACTATGTGACATGGCCAATTCTTGTTCTAAAGCTCACTATTTTTTTGCAATGGTACAATGTATATATGTATTATTTGCATCTTATACGAAGAGGTAGAAGGTTTTGAAAGATAATGTGTATGGTCTTACACTCAAGCCATTGTCATAAACTCGTTGGGAAAGTCGCACAGAAAGTGTTAAAGCAATAATATACCAAGCTCCAGAAATAAGAGATGTTTTACTTGACTTGGCAAAGATGTGTGAAGATCCCAAGACAACTAGGGAAGCTGAGTCTTTAGCAAGGCACAAAATGGGGTATTTCGAATTTTTGGTTGGCATGATTATTTGGCACAATTTATTATTTGTTGTTAATTCTGTTAGCAAGATCCTTCAAGCTGATGACATGCATATTGATATTGCCATAAATCAATTAAAAGGACTCATTACCTTTCTTGAAAGGTACAGAGAAACTAGATTCGAGGAGGCCAAGATTGATGCTAAAGAAGTTGCAAATGAAATGGAAATTGAACTAATTTTTCATGAAAAATGAGTCATTCGCCAAAAAAAAAAAATATGATGAGATTGTTAGTGAAGAGGTGGCACAGTCAATCGTGGAATCTTTTAGAGTGAATTACTTCATATACATAGTAGATAAAGCTCTTTCTTCACTCAAGAGAAAAAATTTGGATTTTTGTTTGATGTGAAGAAGTTAAACCCTATCAATGATAAATGCTTGATGATTGATTGTGCCGAACTTGAAGATTTTCTGAAGCATGATGAAAAATCTGATATTGATGGAAGGATTTATTTTTAGAATTGAAGGTATTGAGAGCTCTTTTAACAGGAGAAATTAAAAAGCTAATTGATGTGGTGAATTATTTGAAACTTTTAGATAGTTGTTTCCCAAATACATGAATTGTGTTTCGAATATTGCCAACTATACGAAGTTCTGATTGCTACGGAGAAAGAAGTTTTTCAAAATTGAAGTGATTAATTCTTATCTTCGATCAACTATGCCATAAAAAGATTGAATGGATTAGCAATTTTATCTATTGAAAAAGATTTAGTTGATAATTTGGAACATGAAAGGTTGATCAATAATTTTGCAGCTAAAAATGCGACAAGGGTGATGTTCAAGTGATATTTTATTACTTTTAGTTCACTTTTTTGGTACGCTAACTTATATTTTGGTCTTTTTTGTTACTGTAAACTTTGTTATATATTTAAGCAAAATTTAGTAGACTTTGTGTGAGTATTATTTTCTTTTTTTTAAATATGTATAAAAATGTATTGAATTTTAGTATTTTTTTTTTGTATTCAATAAATTTTTGAAAGATTTGTGCACAACTTTCATACTTTTTGAAAGGGGAAAATTAATATTAGTGAAACATCTCTCTTTGACTTTGGGTAATAGAAGAGGTCCAATATATTTTCTTTTATTAGTTTAGGCCACTCGATGAAATTTATCTATGATCGTACTAGGGAAAATTTTGAAATTTCTTCGTGTTGAATTTTTTTTTGTAAAAATATTAACAGATCCCGACCACTATAAAAATATTGTATATCCTTTATTTTATAAAATCTTAATATCAGAGAACTTTAAAAAAGAAAAAATCTCCTTTTAAAAGTATCTAGATTCAGTAAATCTAAAAATTAAAATAAAAGAAAATCATTAAAAAAAAATACAAACTCAAAATTTATATAAAACTATTTTTAAAAATTCCAAATTAAATGGTTAATTAGAAAAGCAACTAGATTAGATTATAACAAAAAGTACGGTATTCAATCCCTCTAACATCCACATATCAAATATTCGAAGGCAAAAGACAAATCAAGTAAATTGATTCATTCGTACACTCGATAGATTATTAAAAAGTTACCATTAAGTTAGCACAATCGGCAATTCGACACTTTTTTCATAAGCAACCTTTCCCCAAAACCTGGGTATGACCACCTAAACTATGGCCAAATTAAGTCATTGGTTAATTACAAGATCTTATATTTGATTTCAGGACAATTTAAACCAAGACAAAATCATCTGTTGGAAACGGTTTTCCAAGCCCAAAGTTTTGGACAAACATAGTGGCCTTTCGCAATTTTCTTTACAAAACATAATTTGCTAAAGACGGAGAGTATTTGAGGTCATAACTCCACTCTACCCTACCTTAGCAAAGACACCATTCCATTTGGTGGTTTTAATTTGGACTAGAGACTGATTTTGGACCACCTAAATATCTCCATTTGGAGGACCATTGTAACTTTTTATTCTTATTTTGTATAGGACAGTGGACATCTTTTCATATCTTCTCAAAATGAAGGCAATTACCAAATGAAATTTTGGTGGAGAGAGAGAGGGAGTTGGACTTGTTGAATATGTGATAGAACCTCATTATTAATCACTAAGAGTGAATCTTAAGGGATTGGTTTAATGGGCACAATTAGTTTGCTCTCATCAAGTTTCAAGTTTAATACTCACTAATTGCAATAAATTTCTTAAGGTCAATAGTGCATAAATTGATCCGAATACCCAATTAATAATAATAATAATAATATCACCAAGAGTGAAGAAATTTATGAACTTAGACTTAGATCTTCATTTTATAGCCACACATGAAAAAAAACCAAGCAATATGATTTTGATTTTGATTTTGATTTGTCATTAGAAGCGTGACTAAAAAAAATCATACTATCTATTAGTCCACAATTGCCAACCATATTTCTAAGGTGAGTAATGTTGCCCAAAATTTAGAATGAAAAGGACTAATTTGGTCGGCCATCATTAATCCTTTTGTAGGGTTCACAAAATTAAGGTCAATCATAACTTATTATGTGGATGCGAAAATTATATAATAGTTTCGGAGTATCACGTAATTATACTTTCTTATCAATCTCCATTTATTTTGATTTATCATATTCTTCAATCACTTAACATAAATAATCAATACTCCGTGTTCTCTACTAATTATACTATCATTGAGTATCATGTGGCCATACTTCCGAATTAGCAAATAATGTGGGAGTCAGTGGTCGGCTCATTAATCTTTTTATATAGCTCACAAACTAAGACTAGAAATAACTGATCATGTGTTTCGTTTTTAGCATAATTTCTCACAAGTAGGCCCTGATTTGGGGGGTAAGCCTATAAAGCAGCCACTTTAAACCCAAAAAAAAAGCTAAAAATGGGGTCCCAAAAAATGTATAGTCTAATACTTATCTATTAAAAACAGGCTCAACTTAAAATTATAATTCAAAATAGTGAATGAATAAAAGACTCAATCTAAACTAAATAAATAGATGGCCCAATCTATAATATAAATTCATAAAAAAACAAGGGTTTTTTATCAGCCGGTCCCAATAATTGAATCTATTACCCATTAGGTCCTAAGTTTCCATCTCATGCACAAGGAAGTCCTATTATATTTTTTTATCCTGATTTTGCCCTTACTGTTATATTACCAGAGCCATTGATGAATTCGTTGGTGTTGGTGAATATGAGAACTGCCTCTATGGCCCTTGGATTTGAGAGAGATGGTGTCAGATCTGAGAGAGATCAAGAAAATCGACATAAATGGAGATGCGGTGTGTCGATATTGACGAGTTCCAGAGCCATTGATGAATTCATTGGTGTTGGTGAACATGAGAACTGTCTCTATGGCCCTTAGATTTGAGAGAGATGATGTTAAATCTGAGAGAGATCAAAAAAATCGACATGAATGGACACGAGTGTGTCAACATTGACGAGCTCAGAACTCTATATTGTTTAAACTGGTGATAAATTTGTTTAAACCAATGATAAATATATAACTGATGAATTTGTTAAAAAATTTACAAATAGTAGACTTGATTTGTGAGTGAGAGGAAGGCATCACAACAAATTTATCACTGAATTAAGTAACAAATTTATCAGATCAGTTACACATTTGTAGAACATCAACAACACCTTTCAATGCATTGATTGGACACTTTGCATCCAAACCGGTAGAGGAAGATGGTGGCAACGATGATGTCAAATATGGTAAATCGATGATGGAGGATTACGATGTTGAAGCTAGCAGATAAATGATGGGAGAGAACAGCGGTGATAGCAACGAATGAGAAGGAGATGATGGTTGGTGATAGAGGAGGAGGAAATGGTGTGCCAGTGATAGAAATAAGAGAGACAGAGAGAGAGAGAGATGTGTTTGGGTTTAGGGTAAAATCACTCAACTAAATGTAAGGAGTAAAAACGAAAGATGAGTTAAATTATTTTTGGTCAGGACTTTCTAGGAATTAAGTTCGGTCCAAAGGACCGACCCGTAACTCCCCCTAAGAAAAAGGCCCACTAGAAATACAAAGACCAAATTAAATTAAAAAGGTCCAAAAAACTTGAGGCCTATTCTAAAATCTTTTAAAACTTAAATTGAAAATAGTTTGAGGCCCAACAATCTATTGTAATTGTTCCTCATTCCTATTCATTGCCATTTTCTGGCATCAATGTTGGGAATCAAAATTGGGGAAGAGAAATATAGAGACGAAGCCCTAGAGAAAATAAAAAAAAAGCCGTACACAGTATCTTTTCTTAACCTTCATCCATCACCAATAGTGAAGGTACTTTTTTTCCTCCGTATTTTATTTATGAGTAAACTACCAATAAATCCTAATAATTTGACTTAATTCCCATAAAGTTCTATGGAAAATAGGTTTTCATAAAATCATCACTAAAAATATTTTTTTTGGGGTTATTTTTTGACAAATCCTCTTTCTAAGTATTTTATTCTATCTAACCCATATATTTTATTTTTTTTTAGTATTCCATTAAGTCCTGTTTAATATAATGCGACCAAATCATCCTTTCTAATTTTTTGCACATATTTCTATTTTGAAACTAATACATAACAATAGTCTCTCATTTTATGAAGGAAATATCTCACTCATTCTAAAAAGAAAATCTTTCCCATATTCCATAGAGAACATCTCTCCCTTATTCTAAGAAAATCTCTTCCGCATTCTATGGAGAAAATCTCAAATTATAAATTTTGAACCTTTTTATAATTTGAAAATTTTAAAAATAATACAACAAAAAATATGAATGAAAATCAAAATACAATGTGAATGCCCACAATAAATAACAAACTTACAATTAACTTTTGAAAAAATAAAATACATACTAAAGTACAATGTGAATGTTCACAATAAACAACAAACCTACAATTAACCTTCAAAAAAATAAAATTCATATCAAAATACAATGAGAATATTTACAATTTATAATTAACAAATAAACTAGCCTTAAAAAAAGAACTCATACCAATGCAAACATTTACTCTGCAACGTGAAAACATAAAATAAAATTGAAAAAAAAAGTAAAAATCGACTATTTGAATTGTTCAATAGTAACAAAAATAACAAACACACAATAAACTTTCAAAAAAACAAAGGTTATACAAAAATACAATATAAATATTCAAAAATTAGAATGAATATATAAATAGATTCATTTTTTTTTAAAAAAAAATAAACTCATATCAATGTGAACATTCACCTTTAGCGTGAAAATATAAAATAAAATTAAAAAAAGTAAAAGTCGACTATTTCAATTGTTCAGCGGTGATAAAAATGATTGTTCAATCAACAAATTAGTAAAAAAAACAACAAAATACAACTAATTTTCGAAACAAACTTAAAAAAAAACTCATATCAAAATACAATGTGAATGTTCACAATTTACAATTAACATACAACTAACCTTTAAAAACCTAATTCATACCAATGTGAACATTCACAGTGCAACATTAAACAAAATTGAAAGAATAAAAAAATGATTATTTCAATTGTTTAATAGTAACAAAAAATAATTATTCAAACAACAAGTATATTAGCAAATAGCCAATGATGTGTAAACATTCACATCTTGCAAAATATATAATTATCTTCAAAAAAAGGCCAACTGGCGAATTCCTTGATTCTACATTTGTGCCATTGACACCAGCCAAAAAACACACAGCTAGACCTAAAAAGAAACTCTGGAAAAGTTTCCATTGAGACCCAGCTGGGTCTAAATGAGGCATGGCCGGTTCTAAATGGACTCGACCGGGTCCAAAAATCTGCATTTCAGATCCGTCTTCAAACGGTCATATCTCCATCATCCGGACTTGGATTTAGGTGATTCTTGAGTCTAAATTGAAGCCCCAGAAGTCTACTTTCCAATGGTGGTGGCCTCATATCTGAATGCTAAGTGGACAGAGAAATATATCTAATTTAGTGAAGACTGTTTATTTCTATCTTAACAGATTGATGCCCAACCACTTCCTAAACTAGCTTTCTTCCATCCCCTCGTATTTCCTTCAACTCCAAACCTATAAATAAGATGCTTTAAATATTTTTCAAAGAGTTCACCTCCCTTCCATTTATTTCCACTTTGTCCTTACTCGGTTTACCGAAAAGTGCAATATTTTAAATGAAATGTGAGTCTTGAAACATCGTAGAAACATTTGGAAAAATATTTTGAAAAAAAAAGAGGGGGGGTTTTAAGGTCTAAAATAGTTTGGCAAAAATGGGGTGCGAGGTTTGGAATTAGAGCTTGAATCCAAATTTCTTCGCTGAGAATTCAAAAGATTGCACAATGTAACTTTCATCATCGGGTGTTTGAAATAAAGCGCCCAAGTCTTAAGGGTGGTAAAAAATGGGGTGTTTACACAACCCAACTTAGCTGACTGGATATCCCAAGATCTAGGTTCAAAAAGACAACCAAATTATGGATGACTCGCTAGAAATCACTAAGGGAGTCTATCTCCTATCGATTTCTATGATGAGAGTGATATCTGCAATATATGTTGTATGTAGGGAACTTAAGATAAGTTATGCTTTTAATGATCACTTATATCTTGAAAAACCTAGAGAGGTAATTTTTCAAGAGGAGTATTTAAGAGACTCAAAATAAGGATCACCTATATGAGTGAAAATAGGCTAAAACGGGCACAACCGTGAGAACTAAGCTGTGTCTATAGATATTATGTGTGAATTCTATTGTATTGGCTTACACAAATAGTTGAACAGTTCAAGATATCATGTCCACTAATTAGCTAGTAAGTCGAATAATCTTTCATTAAGGAAGGTTTAAAGCCAAAAGCTACCTATCCCCATTCAGAATATTTCCAATTTAATTCTTTTTGAGTTTGCATTGAGTCTTGCATACTTTTCCATCATTTTATTCATGTGTGGGGTTGTTAGAAAAATGGTTTGGAAATCATTAATAGGTGAATAAGAAATTGACTCCAAAATGCACTATTTGGGTATGGTTTTAAGATGAAATTTATTTGTTATTTATTTGGATCAAAATTGAACTGGATTCGATACAAAATTTGAATATGTTTGAAAAAACAGTCATGTTTATTCTTTTCACCTATTCCATGGAAGAGTTATGTTTCTTCATAGAAAAGAGATGTGTCTCTACATTGAAAAGTCACCATGACCTTTTGAAGAGCCACCAATTCACCTATTTAAATAGACCCCATTGCATTAATTGAAAATCAAATTCATCTTGTGTTTTTCTCTTATTTGACACTCTGTACTTCTTCTGTAAAAGAGAATTTTACACAGTAAGGTTCGCCAGACTTGCCATGGTAGTGCTACTTCTGCAAGGCTCGATCATTGTATCCTAGGAGACGTACATCCAATAAAAACTCGTGAGTATCGTAGCAAAGGACGAATTTGTCTTAAGGAAATTATGTCCAACACAAGCCTCAATCCAATTGTTTTTCGTTTCCAGATTTTTATAATATATTTGTAAGTTTTCTACTTCTCTCTAAGTATTTTTAGTTCTCAGTATATGGTTTGATTTGGTTTAACCCAAACAATTTACGTTAGATTCAACTTATATTTTTTAAAAAAAATATAATTTGATAATATATTTGATGCAATTATTACATCTTACAATTGTACACATAAGAATAATTCCAACAAAATGCTTGTAATTGATACTTTATCTTGCCATGTTAGCCGTAAAACAAAACATTGAGAAGAAGAGCTAACATGTAGCAGCCCTCTGGAAAATTTTGTAACTATAGAGTGTGCAATCTGGAAACCTATCCACAAAGGAATTATCTAGTAATTTTCTTAAAAAAAATTTTATTTGTTGTTTTGCTAGAAAACCAAATAGATTAGACTATAACAAAAACTACGATATTCAATCCTTTTGACATCCACATATACTTGCATGGAGATGCATTTGAAAATTTTAAAGTCATTCGTTCTTACGCCTCCTTCATTTGCAAGTAGATCTGCACATTTGTTGGCTTCAAAAACATGATCAAATGAGAGACTTTCTAGGCAATATACCAGATACTTGTAGTCACAAATAAAATTATGAAAAAAATTACAAAAATAAATAAAAAATAAAATAAAATTAGAATTTAACTTCTAAACAAATATTTTGAATATATATCACAATCGATATGATATATTCCATAGCCATAAACTTAGACTATATCCTTACTTTCTCTTCTTTCCCTTATAGGGAAAGCCTATGCTGTGCACCCCTTAAGAGTGCATATCATATGCATTCTATTATAAATTGGCATAATTTTATCATAAAATTTCATAATATCAATCACAAAATGCATAACCTCACCACGAATTGGCGCAACAAAAAATATCATAACTAAATCACAAACTTTTGTAGCATGAATTACAAAATTTCATAATATCAACTGTTGCCGTCAACCCTTCCACCTTCTTCTACCACTGCCACACTCCAACCGATACCATTCCTGGCTTCACCTTAACACACTTTCTCTTTTCTTCTTCTTCTTTTTCTTCTTCTTTATAGCGACCCCGGTCTTTTCCCATTTGATTATTGTATCCGGACTTAGGTTCCGTAGATCCTAGCATGGTTTAATTGTTGTTGTCGTTCTTTAATTTCTCATTTGGAATTATAGGATGTTTTGGGCAGGTCTGTTTCAAGTTGGTTGGGTTCGGAAACCAAATCTTGCTGTCCGATTTTGAGTTAAATCGCTCGGCGAGGGCTTGGTCGCTTCGGCGAGGTTGAGTTTTGTCTCTAGTGGTTGAGCGAATTTCTTCGCTCGGCGGCGATTCGTCTAATCTGACTGAGGCGAGTGTCTTCGCTCGGCGAGCTTTCCTTCGGCGAGATAGGTGTATGTTTTGAGTTCTTCGCTCGGCGAGCATTCTGTCGCTCGAGCATGCTTCAAATTGCGAACTGAAGCATCGAGTTCTTAACTCGGCGAGCTTTTCTTTGCTTTCGGCGAGTGTTTATTGTCTGTCGCTCGGCGACCATGT
This sequence comes from Camellia lanceoleosa, assembly GCA_025200525.1. Taxonomy (NCBI): domain Eukaryota; kingdom Viridiplantae; phylum Streptophyta; class Magnoliopsida; order Ericales; family Theaceae; genus Camellia; species Camellia lanceoleosa. The sequence continues at coordinate 135,012 of JANUSC010000404.1, forward strand.
CTTCGCTTCGGCGAGCACATCGATATTTAAGCAGCGGCGGTTTTAAAACGTCCTTTTTCACAATTTTGATCCGAAACCCTAGTTCAGTTTCTTCTCTCTCAACTCATCTTTTCCTTGGGTTTGATCTATCTAGAGGCGTTTCTAACCTAGTTCCTTCATTAAAAAGGTAGAGAGAGTGAGGGCTTTCATTTAATCGAGAAATTGTTGATTTGGAGCACTTGGGGTTTTGAGCATCATCTTCTTCTTCATCTTTTGGGTTCTTACATTTAAGGTAGGGATTTCCTACTCCATTTATCGCTTTAATCATAAGTGTTGGTATTTTGGTATATGGGGGGGTAGTTTGGTGATTTTGGGAGAAACCCTAGGTTTTGACTTAGATTAATTTGTGTAATTAATTTAAGGGAAGTATGTGGAATTGAGTTTAATTCATGAAATTGAGGGATTATGGGATAAATTGATGTAGTTGGATATTTAATTACTTATGGAATTAGGATTGTATATATTGTATAATTATTTACCTTAGAAATAATTGTTTGGGCTATTGGTGGAGGATAGCCGTGATTGTTGTAGAACTTGCATGTGGCTTAGGTATAACTGGAATTGAGTCAACTATTTGGCTGTTGAATTAATACAGAACATTACTTGTATTGATTATGTGTTGTATATTGCAAGTATTGATTATGTTGCATTTGGTTTTGGAGGAGATAGGGGATGGACTCCCGGTTTAGGGGAAGAAAGGGGATGGACTTCTAAACCGAATTTGTTGGGGGGTTTAGGGGAAGAAAGGGGATGGACCTCTAAACCAGATTTGTTGGGAGGAGAAAGGGGATGGACTCCACTAGCATCACATATATGTGGCCTTTTTGTTAATAGAAGTATTTCTATTTATTGTTGATATGATACATCACCACTAGGTGTATCAGTTGGGAAGTATGGAAGTGAATGTGGTTGTGATTGATACAATACCAGCATGTATAGTTGTTATGTTATAGAGAGGTTTAACTTTATTTGTTATCCCTGTTAAAGCATTGAGAGATGGGATTCCCGTTGAGTTTTTGGCTAGGTTTGAGCCATAGATGGAAGGTAAGATGTGCCATAGACAATGTGTCATAGGCAATATAGATATTCGTGTCATAAAAATTGTAATTGGAATATTGTGTGTTAACCATGTATCAGATGCTAATGCTTTAGTTAATTCTTATACTTGGTTTAGTATTTCTCTCTTTGGTGTGGCTCACCCTATATAGAACTTCATTTTTCAGTGCAGATGGTTCACTACCTCCAAGGACTTAGCTTGTGAGGAATTGGAACTCGAGATTTGTTTTAGTTTATTTGCTTTTATATGTAAACACTCAAGCCTAGGGCTTTATTTGTTTCGAGTTAGAACTCATGGATTTGTGTCCAAGTATTGGCTTGGCAAGATGTAAGCCGTAGGGCATTTATTTTAATGTTTTATTTCTTAAGACTCGATGAATGGAATTATATTTCTTGTTTTTATATATTGGTGCATGTTAATATTATTTATTATGGGTTAATTTTGAGGCGTGACAACTTGGTATCGAGCGTCTGGGGTTGAATACTTTGGATGCGTGGGAAGTGATTAGTATCACAATGGGTTCGTCTCGTTTGATAGAGACTTAGTGTAATGATTGCATGCTTATATGATAACATGTTTATGTGATTATGTGGGTATGGAATGTAGTTTACGGGATATTGATTGGACCCTTGAGTCTCTGAAAGTCTTGTTGGAAAGGCACTTGATCAATGTTGTTTCCAACCGAACTTTAGTGACGTCTCGGGACTATCACTATCCGAAATGAAATTGTAGGTGCTTATGTGATTATGTGCTTACGTGGTGTGATTTATTGTTATCAATGTGTTAGGGCGCGAGTGTCATAGTTTTGGCATATTATTTAGAGTGCAAACGTCTTTGTTTCCTTTACTAGGATGACAGGACGAGGGCGAGGGCGTGGTAGGCGTGGTGGGCGAGCCGAGCAAGAAGTGCCTATCTGGGAGAAATTCGTGATTCGAGGGTGTTGGCGAGCCAATGTGGCCGAGCGATGAGGGCGGCAGGTATGGGCGCTTTGGCCCAAGAGATAGCGAGGGCATTTCGGCGTCGATGGACATTACGAGGGCGAATCCGGTGACGATTCAGCCCAAATTCTTTGCGAATCAGGCCTTCTTTTACGAAGAGAATTTTTCCGGTCTCAACCGGAAGTGTTTGTAAGTGACCCTAGCGAGCCGCTTAAAGCGCGAATGGCTCGAGCAGAACCAAAGCGTTTGAGATGCTAGGCATCGAAGGCGAGACATCGAAGGTGACCTTGGCATCTTTCGGCTAAAGGGGATCTTGGTCAATGGTGGAAGTTCACTAAAGGCGTATTGGAAGTCGTGGAAGGCGTTTGTTGGCGCTTTTGAGAAATGTTGTCTTGTTGTCGAGAAGTCGAGAGATCGATTCTGCCATCTTGAGCGAAACAGTTTATCGATGGCCGAGTTTGAGGCATTCACTAGTTTGTCGAGTTTGCACGGAGTTAGTAGCGGCCGAGGCGTCGTTGTATTGAGTTTGAGAAGAAGTTGGCGTGGCCTCAATTTGAGAGTTGTCGGTCTATGATTGGGATTTTGGACGTTTGGTTGATCTGGCCCCATACCGAGGTTATGATCTTGAGAAGAGGGAAGGGCGAAAGGCTCCAAGAGGAGTCGGGGGTCGAGTGATGGCGGGAGGCGAGGTTTCACCTCGGCTGACCTCGAGTAGTTTTCTAGATCCACATTTCTGTGCCCAGTGCTAGTTACGGGAAAGGCGAGGAGATATCACTTGCTTCAAGTGTGGCCACCGGGCCACAAGTCTTGATTTGTCCTCGAAGGGAGGAGTCTGAGGGCGACATCTTCTTGGCTCGATCTCGAGCGAGTCGGGGTAGAGGCGATCGCTCTCTTGTTTCAGTCACGGTCATCCGGCACTGAAGAGGTTCTGTCCAGTTGAGTGGCACACAGTGCGTCTGGTTTGAGTTGTTTTTTCAGGTGGTCGGCGGGGCACTGAAGAGGTTTTACACCGAGTGGCACATCTAGTGCATCTGGTTTGAGGAACTCGAGTCGGCCGATTCGATCCGTTCGAGCCTCGAGGGCTAATCGAGGCTTCATCGTCCCATTGGTCTGTGATCTTATGCTCCTAGGGGTGGCGAGTTGATCGAGGTCATCTGGGCGTGTATCTTTATGTGAGAATCTTATACCAAATCGGTTGTGAGAGGTACCTTCTTGTTTTGCAATTCGGTTAGTGTTTTGATCGTCACGGAGCATCTCATTCTTTTGTGTCTGCTACATTTGCATCCATTTTGGAGTTAGAGTTAGCTCGATTAGCGTCTCCTATTTGTGTAGTGTCACCCTTGGGGGTGAATTGATTTTGAAACAAGGTGTTAGGGTTGTGATATAGAGGTCGATGATCATAGAATCCCTTTTTCTTTCGTGGTTATGCCCATGAAGGGCTTGATGTTATTTTGGGTATGGGTAGTTATCGTCATACGGGCATTTATTGATTACTACCGTCGAGGGTCACTTGTTGTATCTTTAACGGAGAACGCTTTCATTTTAAGGGGATAGGGTTGGTAGTGTTTTGCCACGGTATGATCCGCGAGGGAAGTGAGCTTAGTAGTCTACTTGCGAACCTTTCGATTAATGAGGATGTTGAGACCCAGTTGTGTTGCGAGTAGTTTGTGAGTACTCGGACGTCTTTCGAGGATCTTGTTAGTTTGCCACCTCATCGAGAGATTGAGTTCTCTATTGACTTAGTGCGACGGCCGCCGATTTCTATGGCACCTTACCGTTTTGCCCTGCCGAGTTAGTTGAGTTGAAGGTTCGGCTCGGAGTTGTTAGATAAAGGTTATATCCGTCCTAGTGTTTCAAGTGGGGGCGCCCTTTTCGTTAAAAAGAAAGGTGGTGCTTTGAGGTGTGTATAGATTATCGGAAGTTGAATAAGATTCTGATTGAGAACAAGTATCCTATGCCTCGTATAGATGATTTGTTTGATCGGTTGAAGGGTTCCGTTGTTTCTCTAAGATAGACTTGAGATCGGGTTATCATCGGTTGAGAGTCGAGGAAGAGGATATTCAAAAGCGGCATTAAATGCAGCGGTATGGCCACTATGAGTTCTGGTGATGCCGTTTGGGCTCACCAATGCACCGGCGATGTTTATGGATTTGATGAACGGATCTTAGGAATTCTTAGACCGTTTGTGGTCGTCTTAAGTAGACGACATACGATTTACTCACCTTGAGGAAGAGCACGAGGAGCATTTGAGAGTGGTGCTTGAGTTACTTAGAGCCCATAAGCTGTATGCTAAGTTTGGGAAGTGTGAATTCTGGCTAGAAGAGGTGAAATTCTTAGGCCATGTAGTTTCTGGGAAAGGAGTGTCTGTTGATACATCCAAGACTGAGGCAGTGCAAGATTGGGCACAACCTAAGAGTGTATTTGAGATCCATGATTTAGGATTGGTGAGTATTACCGTCGGTTTGAGAAGGATTTCTCCAGGTTAGCTTCACCGTTCACTAGATTGACTCGGAAGAGTCAAATTTGTATGGAGTGAGACTTGTGAAAAGTCGTTTGAGTTGAAGGTTAGATTGACCACCGCTCGGTCTTGATTATTCGGAGAGAGGGTTGGGTTATGAGTTCTTGTGGCGCCTCGAGAGGCAGGTTGTGTGTTGATGCAAGAGGGAAAGGTGGTTGCCTATGGCTCACGTCGATTGAAGATTCATGAGAAGAATTACCCTCGCATGATCTAGAGTTAGCGTTGTGATATTTGCCTTGAAGATTTGGAGGCATTATCTGTTTGGTGAGAAATTTGAAGTATTCTCCGATCATAAGAGTCTGAAATATTTGTTCACACAGAGACTTGAATCTGAGGCGAGGAGGTGGATGGAATTTATGGAGGATTATGATTTGAGTTGCATTATCATCAGGAAAGGCCAATGTTGTGGCGATGCCCTTAGTAGAAATCTGTTGGTGGCGTTGCTAGTATAGCCATCCGAGAGTGGGAGATGTTGGGTGCAATTGGGGAGTTTGACTTATACGGGTGAATCCGTTGAAGGTGCGGCCTTGTTTTCTATTGTTGTGACCCACCCTTGTGACTCGAGTGTTAGAGGCTCGGGGGTGATCTTGAGGTAGAATCTCTCAGAGAAGATTTCCAATGGTAAGATTGAGAAGGGCTTGACGGTGTATCGACTGAGTGTGAGATACCAAGACCGTCTGTTTGTGCAGTCGTGTCGAGAGGAGGTACTCCGGAGTTTCATCATTCGCGCTTATGCGGTGCATCAGGAAGCACCAAGATGTATCGGGATTTGGGTCGCTTTTGGTGGCGGGTATGAAGAGAGATGTGGCGACTTTAGTATCTAAGTGCCTTATTTGTCGACAAGTGAAGGCCGAACATCGAGGCCGGGTTTGTTGCAACCCTTGCCTATTCTTAGAGTGGAAGTGGGAGCATGTCACTATGGACTTCGTTGTGGGTCTTAGAGGACTCGGGGTAGTGATGCCATTTGGGTGGTGGTAGGCCGGTTGTGAAGTCGGCGCACTTCATTCCGTCGTGTTAGAGATTGGTAGATCATCTTGCCGATTTGTATATCCGGATATAGTGAGGTTGCAGGGGTCCCGATGGCGATCGTTTCGGATAGAGATCCTCGTTTCACCGCCCGAGTTGTGGCGAGTTTGCGAGTGCTTTAGGTACTAAGTTGACTTTTAGCACGGCTTATCATCCTCGGTGACAGGCGGTCCGGCGTACTATTCGGATCCTTGAGGATATGCTTGAGGTTGTGTTCTCGACTTTAGTGGGTCGTGGGAGAGGCACTTGCCATTAGTGGGTTGCCTACAATAACAGTTTTCAGTCTAGTATCGGTATGGCACCATTTGAGGCCTTGTATGGCCGTCCGTGTAGATCTCCAGTTTGTTGGGCCGAGGTGGGTGATGCACCTGTGATAGGTCCGGAGTTAGTGAGGAGGCAGCGGAGAAAGTTGAGCTTATCCGTAGGAGACTTGCTACAGCCCAGAGTCGTCAGAAATCTTATGCCGTCCGTAGGAGGAGACCTTTGGTGTTTGAGGAAGGAGATCATGTCTTTCTGTAAATCTCACCTAGGCGAGGTTTAATGAGGTTCGGGAAGGGTGGGAAGTTGTCCCCTCGGTGTATTGGTCCCTTTGAGATCCTTGTGAGGATTGGCGAAGTTGCTTTTCGTTTAGCTTTGGCACCGCAATTGTCCGGAGTTCATGACGTGTTTCATGTGGTATGCTTGAAGTATGAGCGGATCCGTCACATGTCTTTGGATTGGACAGATTTAGTTGTTGATGAGGATGTCACATATGAGGAGAGACCAGTCAGAGTCTTGGATAGGCGGGATCAAGTCCTGCGTGGCAAGACTAGCCCTTTAGTGAAGGTTTTGTGGAAGCATCACGAGTGGAGGAAGCCACTTGGGAACGTGAGTTAGAAGTCGGTGAGAAATATCCGGATATGTGTATTGATGTGTAATCTTGTATCTAGATTATATAATACTGTGGAACATGAGCATCTTATGTATGTCTTAAGTTGGAAAACATTGAGAATGTTTTGGTTTTGTGAGATTAATTTAAAAAAATTTGTTTTGGAAGTTTAGTGGAACATTGCAGATGTTGGTTTATTATTGAATATCATGGAATTGAATATGATATGAAAATGGGAATCTTGTATTTCAAAAATGTTAAATTTGAAAGGAAATTGCATCTTTGTTAATGTCTGGTGAAAGATATCTTGTTTTTGTTTATATTGTGAGATGCCTCTTGATAAAGAGATGAAGTGACGGTATTGGGTCAAGTTGTTTATTGTTGTTTTATATATCATTGGGAATGAAGAAAAACTTGTTTTACAAACTCATGCTTAATTTAGGGACGAAATTCTTTTAAAGGGAAGGTTATAGCGACCGGTCTTTTCCCATTTGATTATTGTATCCGGACTTAGGTTAGTAGATCCTAGCATGGTTTAATTGTTGTTGTCGTTCTTTAATTTCTCATTTGGAATTATAGGATGTTTTGGGCGGTCTGTTTCAAGTTGGTTGGGTTGAAACCAAATCTTGCTGTCCGATTTTGAGTTAAATCGCTCGGCGAGGCTTGGTCGCTCGGCGAGGTTGAGTTTTGTCTCTAGTGGTTCGAGCGAAATTTCTTCGCTCGGCGGCGATGCGTCTAATCTGAACTGAGGCGAGTGTCTTCGCTCGGCGAGCTTTCCTTCGCTCGGCGAGATAGGTGTATGTTGAGTTCTTCGCTCGGCGAGCATTCTGTCGCTCGAGCATGCTTCTGAGTTGCGAACTGAAGCATCGAGTTCTTAACTCGGCGAGCTTTTCTTTGCTTTCGGCGAGTGTTTATTATGTCTGATCGCTCGGCGACCATGTCTTCGCTTCGGCGAGCATCCCGATGTTCGCAGCGGCGGGTTTTAAAACGTCCTTTTTCACAATTTTGATCCGAAACCCTAGTTAGAGTTTCTTCTCTCTCAACTCATCTTTTCCTTGGGTTTGATCTATCTAGAGGCGTTTCTAACCTAGTTCCTTCATTAAAAAGGTAGAGGAGAGTGAGGGCTTTCATTTAATCGGAGAAATTGTTGATTTGGAGCACTTGGGGTTTTGAGCATCATCTTCTTCTTCATCTTTTGGGTTCTTCTGTTTAAGGTAGGGATTTCCTACTCCATTTATCGCTTTAATCATAAGTGTTGGTATTTTGGTATATGGGGGGTAGTTTGGTGATTTTGGGAGAAACCTAGGTTTTGACTTAGATTAATTTGTGTAATTAATTTAAGGGAAGTATGTGGAATTGAGTTTAATTCATGAAATTGAGGATTATGGGATAAATTGATGTAGTTGGATATTTAATTACTTATGGAATTAGGATTGTATATATTGTATAATTATTTACCTTAGAAATAATTGTTTGAGCTATCGGTGGAGGATGGCGGTGATTGTTGTAGAACTTGCATGTGGCTTAGGTATAAGCGGAATTGAGTCAACTATTTGGTGTTGAATTAATCTGAACATTACTTGTATTGATTATGTGTTGTATATTGCAAGTATTGATTATGTTGCATTTGGTTTTGGAGGAGATAGGGGATGGACTCGGTTTAGGGAAGAAAGGGGATGGACTTCTAAACCGAATTTGTTGGGGGTTTAGGGAAGAAAGGGATGGACCTCTAAACCAGTTGTTGGGAGGAGAAAGGATGGACTCCACTAGCATCACATATATGTGCGCTATTTGTTAATAGAAGTATTTCTATTTATTGTTGATATGATACATCACCACTAGGTGTATCAGTTGGGAAGTATGGAAGTGAATGTGGTTGTGATTGATACAATACCATCATGTATAGTTGTTATGTTATAGAGAGGTTTAACTTTATTTGTTATCCTGTTAAAGCATTGAGAGATGGGATTCGTTGAGTTTTTGGCTAGGTTTGAGCCATAGATGGAAGGTAAGATGTGCCATAGACAATGTGTCATAGGCAATATAGATATTAGTGTCATAAAAATTGTAATTGGAATATTGTGTGTTAACCATGTATCGATGCTAATGCTTTAGTTAATTCTTATACTTGGTTTAGTATTTCTCTACTGGGCTGTGGCTCACCCTATATGGGAACTTCATTTTTCAGGTGCAGATGGTTCACTACCTCCAAGGACTTAGCTTGTGAGGAATTGGAACTCGAAGATTTGTTTTAGTTTATTTGCTTTTATATGTAAACACTCAAGCCTAGGGCTTTATTTGTTTCTGAGTTAGAACTCATGGATTTGTGTCCAAGTATTGGCTTGGCAAGATGTAAGCCCGTAGGGCATTTATTTTAATGTTTTATTTCTTAAGACTCTGATGAATGGAATTATATTTCTTGTTTTTATATATTGGTGCATGTTAATATTATTTATTATGGGTTAATTTTGAGGGCGTGACATTCTTCTTCTTCTTCTTCTTCTTCTTCTTCTTCTTCTCTCTCTCTCTCTCTCTCTCTCTCTCTCTCTCTCTCCTTCTTCTTTCTTTCATGTTGATCAGAGAAGAAGAACATCGGACATAGTGGAAGAGCGATGCAAACCCTAGCTCTAGGATTTCAGATCATGTAAACCCTAGATCTAGGCTTTGTAGAAGTCCTATTAAGCAAAGAAAAAACCATCGAGGCCAACGTCATCATCTCCGTCGCTAACTACTCCAACCACGATAATAGATAGTCGATATAGATTGCGATTGAAAGACTAAGAGAGATCGATAGAGATTGAGAGCGAGAGAGACAACGAGCGTCAGAGAAGCAAGGAAGCGAGGAAGCCTGGGGAGGTTGAGGTGGTGGGGATGATGAAAGAGGCGACAACGCCAATACAAGAAGGAAGAAGAGATAAGGTGGCGACAGGGCTAGGTAAGGTGCCAACGATGGCTGGTTGATAGTGATGCCCAAAGGGTTGTGATTGTGGATTTGATTCTAAGGTTTTTGTCCAAAATGGTAATTTCATTCAAGGACACAATGGTAATTAAAAAAATGGACAATGGTGTGTACTAAGGCATTTGATAGTGTGTAAATAGAATTTCCCATTTTGTTATTATCTTGTAATCTCAAAATTTTTAATTTTTTTTTTTTTTTAATCTTGTACAACCCAACACACATCATACATTTTGATTCAAGCAGAAGCTAACAAATAATTGACATTCATAGATTAATTGACATATTTTTTTTCATACATACATTTAATTTGTCATATGCAACACCTTATTATGATGTCTAGATTAGGTTGGCAATGCCTTGAGACAAGACCTAGTTGTCTTGTTGCTTGTCATAAATCCATGTTTTGGTGTGAGTTTCTTCTAGGGTAGGAAGTCACAATTTTCATTTTTTGTGTTACATCTATATGTTCTTCTATATTACATTCATTTAAGTTTTTATGGCTTGTTATTGAAAAGATGACTTTGCCTGCCTATTGCTCTATAGAGATGTATGGTTTTGACAACTTGACTACATATTGTTCTGTTTTGGTACCTTCATTTATTTGTTTCTTTATTTTTTCAGGAATGCATATATATCAACTAATGAAAGATAAGGGTATCAGAAACGTAATTGATCAAATGTAATTTACTAAAATTGATCTCACATAGATCTTATGTTTATTCACATATATATAGCATCAATTTACATGACTATAAATAAGTACAGTAAAGTGATAACCACTACCAAGATAAAAAGAGAATGTAACAAATAAAAAATGCATGTTGATTAGAATATGAAAGTATATCCAATAGCCTCCCGTTAAGCTGATGGTCTTTGGGGAAGGACATTAAGATTGTGTTGAAGAAAACAAAACCAAGAGGATGGAAGACCCTTTGTAAAATTATCAGCAACTTGATCCTTAGTACTGAGAAAATGAACAGTGAGATCACCACAAGCAACTGAACAATGAGATCAGAGAGTAGTTTGCCACTTGTTTTGGAAAGTTAGATGGAAAAATGGAAGTGTGAACACTCTTGCAATTAAGCATATTGGACTGAGTGAGCAAATCCAAAATATATTTCTTTTGAGACAAAATTAAACTAGTGGGGATGAGACACAACCTCAATACCAAGGAAATAGAGTAAAGGGCCTAAGTCTTTGAGAGAAAATTCTTGGCCAAGTCGGTGAATAAGAGAAGTGATCATGTCAGGATGTTGTCAGTGACAATGATTTTATCCATATACATTAAGGCAAACATCTGAACCCCATCATGTGTATAATAAAATACAGAGCAATCAGTTTGTGAACCTTGAAAACTAATTTGAGTAAGTGAGTTGTGAGATGATGGAACTAGGCAGGAACTGTTTGAGACCCTAGAGACTGTGATGCAATCTACAGACATAGGAGGGAAGGTTAGGATCAATGAAACCCATTGGTTGAGACATGTAAACATCCTCATGAAGAACACCATAGTGAAAAGCATTAATGCCAAGTTGACGAATAGACCACCTACGAGAGCCAAGGAAAGAATAATTTGAATGGTTGTGGGTTCAATATTGGTGGTTAAATCCCTTGACAACTAAGCGAGCTTTGTATCACTCGACAATACTGTCGGATTTGCATTTAATTTGATGTAACCACTTGTAGCCAACAAGATTCATGGAAGGAGAGCAAGGAACAAGAGACCAAGTCCCATTACAAAGTAAGGCATTGATTTCTTGGTCATTGTAGTTCGCCCTTTGTGGACATTTATTGGCTTCAGTGAAACATGTCGGTTCAATTTTAGAGAAACCATTGAAGGAAAATGAGTGAAGAGAAACCAAAGCATGAGGAATAGAGGTCTATTTGGTGTGGTTACGAAGAACCATCGAATGAGTGCGGCGAGGTGGGGTAGGAGGAGGTGGGGACCCATAAACTTCAACATCAGGCTTAAGACCACTCGGGTCAGGCATCGAGGGTTGGGCAACATTGGGAGATGGTGTGGACAAAGCGAGATGAGAATGAGTGGAAGTTGGAGAAGACATTGGAAATGATGTGCGAAACATATGGGAGGTAGTGAGCTAAGAGGGTGGTGGAGATGTGTGAAAACTAAGGAAAGACTGAAGACTAGTGGAGGTCAAAGCATGGGAGGAAATAGTTGGAGTACAGACCCATGGAGAGAAGACAAGAGTCAATGGAGGTGGCGAAAGACCTAGAATAAAGGGTCCAGAGAAAGGAAAATGAAACTCGCCAAATCAAACATGACGAGCAATGTAAACTCGGCCAATTTTGGGGTCCAGACAACGATAACCCAAATGAGAGGAAATGTACCGGAAAAGCATAAGGAAGAGATCTAAAATCCATTTTATATGGGTTATATGGTGGGAATAAGGAAAACATAAGCACCCAAAAACTTTAAGGAAGGTGTAATTAGGAGATGAATGATAAGAGTGTAAAAAAGCGATTGACCATTGAGTACCTTGGTAGGAAGCCGATTAATTAAATGAGCAGCGTATCAAATCGTGGTTCAATATTTGGATGAAAGCGGGACTATGAGCTAATAAGGAAAGACTAGTTTCAATGATGTGACAGCGACATTTAAGCTGGACCATTTTGTTCATGGGTGTGTTGACCCGATGTCGATGAATAATACCAAGTTGCTCAAAAATTATGAATTTTGTGATATTCACCCCTAATCATTTTGAATTTTATTTTGGAATTAAAAATGCTTAACCATAGCTTGAAATTTTGGATAAAAAGTGAAAACATCAAATTTGTGCACCATACGATAATACCAAATAAATTTTAAAAAATCATCACGAAAATGACATAATACGAAAACCATCACTAGAAATAAAGGGAGATAGCCCCATACATCGATAAACACCAACTCTAAAGGAGCAACGCTTATTGAATGACTACCCTAAACTAAACCTAGAAGACTTGCCAAGTTGACAAGCCGTACAAAGAGAAAGAAAGAAAGAACTAGAGCATGACAATTGATTGGCCTGAACAACTAGACCGAAAGCTTGGCGATGTGGATAACCTAGATGACAATACCAACATTCAAGAGAAACACGTTCAACATTGAAAAGGGATGGTAGAAGAAGCCTGAAATTGATAAAGACCATCTTTATTCTGTCCAGGTAGAAGAATTTTCTTGGTGACCCGGTCCTTGACAAAAAAGGAAAAGGAGTGAAATTCAAAAAACATAGAATTATCTTTGCAAAATTGATTAGAAAGAGTAGGAACATGGAGAACATTAGATAAATGAAAAGAAGAAGATGGAAAACATAGAGTAAAGGTACCACTATTAGAGATACACAAGCCCTTACCATTACCTACATTGAAAAATCTAGAAACCTCCTAGATGTTGATTTGTGATTATGTATCAATTTTAAGCAGAATATAACAATCCCAATCAAACAATCAAGAGAAAGAGACACAAAGATTTTCATTGGAAAAACCACAATTGGACACCTTCCAATTGTGATAAAAACCACGAACATGACCACAAGAACAATCCACTAAGAAGATACAAAGGAATTACACAGGTATCACTCTCAATTATCTAGCAAATTCACAACGCCTAATTGAACCAACCTCTATGTGCCTCTTCCAATCCCATCTTGACCGGAATTGTCTTTCGATGAGCCACTCAGGATTCCCTCCAAAGCTTGAACTCGAATTCTTGAAATTCACAATGAAGAACAACTCTCTCTTTGTGTATAACAAACAAACCTTTGATGTACTCTCTTTAAACCATGAGTTGAATACTCAATAAAACATCAAAGAAAAAATAACAAAATATCCCCAGATATAAACATTTAAGAACCAAAAAGAAGATCTGGAGGACTTCAATCAATTTGTCAATGAATAGCCTAGATTTGGGAGAAACCCAACTATTTATAGAAAACCAAAGTAATTCTAGTTGGAAAAGAAAACCAACTTCTTGTTTGAAGAAAACCAACTTCTTGTAGAACTCCAAAGTAATCCTGTTTTTGAAGGAAACCAACTTCTTAAAGAACTCTTGTTACAACTTTGGTTTTGATCCATGGAATTTGAGAAGCATGGATATATTAAGGATGGCCTGGTTGGTGACTCTGAGGTAGCCTTTTCCTCATGCTTGGACTGCAAAGAATAGAGGGGAAAGCCATGGAGATGCAAAAAGATGGAAGGTGGTTAAGAGACTCAACATCACCCATGATATGCTAGTATAGGTCAATTCCTCTAGAAAAGCAAAAGATACAATGCCAGAAGTCCATAGAAAAAAATAACCACTAAGGCAAAAGACTCCAATATTTGCTAATCCAAGAGTGTGTACAGAATGAGACATACTAATCAAAGAACACACACTCCAAAATGAGTAATTACCACAGAAAGCACACACATATTAACATGTAATGGATATTCTCATCAATTCAATATGCACCAAGGACATCTCAAAAATTCAAACTTGCAAAACCATACTAAGAAAATCTTTTGGTTTTTTTTTTCAACAATAAAGCAAGACAAAAAAAAACAAAACATCAGAATTTTTTTTTTATTAAAAAGAACAGAGACCCAAAAACTTAAAAAGAAAACACATTAACACAAGTCAAGTTTTCTTACCCAAATCTTTTGGTTTTAACAAAATCGAGTCTAGCGGTCTTGGTAAATGTCATGGTGTTGTGAACACCCTCATGAATCTTGGTATTCCGCCTAGACAAGTGAGGTTGTCTCCTAACCCAAAAAGTATTAATTTCTACCCTTTTGAGACATTCTCCCATGCAACTTATAACAAAAAGGCGAATATGGCCATGCATACCACAATGATGACAAATAAAAGCAGGGTGTACCTTTTTTCTTTTACCTTACCAACTCTAGGGAGTTTGAGAAGTTTTCCTCTTGTTGAATCTTTTGTCCTCCCTTTCCTTGAGTTCTTGTATCATGAGATGTGGAAGCACTCTGTTTTTGCTCTCTCTTATCTCCAAAGCCAATGCCACTCTTGTCTGAACAGATTTGTTGAGACCCAATGATATCCTCCAAAGTCTTTGATCCTTTGTTCCAAAGACTAATGGTAACCATGGCACACTTGAGCTCTTCCTCTTTCTTAATCATTAGTTCTTCCAAGGCAACTTGTGATATCTCGAGAGATTCAATCTTTTCTTCATACATGGTATGAGTTTCCTGTAGCTCATTCCTCTCTGTCTCACAAGTCAATAGTTTAGCACAAAGAACTTGTTGATCATCAGCTATCTTGATGGCATTGATCCTAGCCTCGGAAATCTCCTCCTTAAGTTTGACATTCTCACATTCACATGCTTTGAGTTTTGTTGTAAGTTTGTCATTTAATTTGAATAACTTAAGAGACTCCTTATACAACTTTTTATAAGCTTGCTCAAGCTCTTCATTATCACTTTCCGAGGATTCATCATTAGTGGTATTCTCAACCAACCTCTTTGAATCCATTATCACAAATTAAACAAGATCTCGTTCAAAAAAAAAATTATTTTTGTTTTAAACAAAATAGAACGACCCGCTCTGATACCAATTGAAAAATCTAGAAACCTCCTAGATGTTGATTTGTGATTATGTATCAATTTTAAGCAGAATATAACAATCCCAATCAAACAATCAAGAGAAAGAGACACAAAGATTTTACGTGGAAAAATCACAATTGGACACCTTCCAATTGTGATAAAAAAAAACCACGAACATGACCACAAGAACAATCCACTAAGAAGATATAAAGGAATTACACGGTATCACTCTCAATTATCTAGCAAATTCTAGCCTAATTGAACCAACCTCTATGTGCCTCTTCCAATCCCATCTTCAGCACGGAATTGTCTTTCTGATGAGCCACTCCGGATTCCCTCCAAAGCTTCAGGCTCGAATTCTTCAGAATTCACAACTGAAGAACAACTCTCTCTTTTGTGTATAACAAACAAACCTTTGATGTACTCTCTTTAAACCATGAGTTGAATACTCAATAAAACATCAAAGAAAAAATAACAAAATATCCCCAGATATAAACATTTAAGAACCAAAAAGAAAATCTGGAGGACTTCAATCAATTTGTCAATGAATAGCCTAGATTTGGGAGAAACCCAACTATTTATAGAAAACCAAAGTAATTCTAGTTGGAAAAGAAAACCAACTTCTTGTTTGAAGAAAACCAACTTCTTGTAGAAAACCAACTTCTTGCAGAACTCCAAAGTAATCCTGTTTTTGAAGGAAACCAACTTCTTAAAGAACTCTTGTTACAACTTTGGTTTTGATCCATGGAATTTGACAACAAAAGGTCCTAACATACATGAAGAGTCTCAGAGTCACTATACTCTTTATGAGAACCGAGTTGAGAGAGATCAGGACTGACATGATGAGTGGCACCCATATCTGAAAACCAATCATAAGAATGAGGTAGAGCATGGGTGAAAAGGAGGCCATGTGGGCCAAATGAGGTTGGGCATGTTTGAAAGATGGTAGCATGTAGTAGCTATATGATTAGCCCTATTACCGTCGACATCGAGGGTGATGATCACCATAAAGGCGATTGTCATAGGGGCGATTATCACCATGGTTGTGACCGCCACGATTGTGTCCACCATGACCACGTCGATCATAAAGAGAACCGCTGGTACGCCACAAGTCACGAGAATTAGAGGAAGAACCATGTTAAACATGGTTGGTCAGTGAAACGATGCAACAAGAAGTTAAGGAGGGCGATCCTTGTCGGAAGGAGGATTGTTGTTAATGAACTCATGGCTAAGAAGAAGACTTTGAAGTTCGTGAGCGAAGCTGTGTCTAAGCCGGCGACAATGGTGGTAACAAGATCTTTGAATTCAGGGCGTAACCCTTTCAATACGTAGATATTAAAATTTGCAAGGGCAAGAGGATGCACTACAGGAAAATGAGGATTTAACGGCGTTTAATTAACGGCGTTTAATTAAACGTCACTTTTTTTATAATTAGCGGGTTTTTATACACGTCGCTTTTGTTGTTACGTAAAACGGTACCGTTTTGTAGATAGAAGACGTTTAAAACACGCCTCAAACCTCTCTCTTCACACCCTCTTCCTTGTCTCCCTTCACACCCTCTTCTATCTCTCTCAGTTTTTAATTTGAAAACCTATTTTGAGCACCGCCGTCTCCTTCTCACTCACTCAAATCTCTCACTCACTCCTTGCCCTCTCTCTCTCTCTCTCTCTCTCTCTCTCTCTCTCTCTCTCTCACTCAAATCTCTCGCGATTCTTCTTCAGTTCGGTGATTCATCTCGGGATTGTGGTTTCGAAGTTTGATTTTGAGCGTAGATCCGTGATTCATCTCCATGGATTTGGAACTCTTCGTCTTCTTCGATCAGAGGTTAGTTGCTCTCTTTTTCTCACTCAAATCTCTCGATTCTTCTTGATTCGGTGATTCTTCTTGATTCTTCTTCAGTTCGGTGATTCATCTCGGATTGCGATTTCGAAGTTTAATTTTGAGCATAGCTCCGTGATTTATCTCTGTGGATTTGGAGCTCTTCGTCTTCTTCGATCAGAGGTTAGTTGCTTTCTCTTTCTCTCACTCATATCTCTCTCGATTCTTCTTCAGTTCAGTGATTCTTCTTCCATTCTTCGTCGTTTAATTAACCACATTTAGAAAGGTTACTTGCTCTCTCTTTGAATGGTTTTGATATCCTTTATGCTTGTTCAACATGGCTATTATATATAATAGACGAAATCCTAATCGTAGCCTAAGGATTAGAATAAAAAAAAGGGAAAAATTATTGGCGAATAAAACTAGTCCTAAATTTGACTAAATTTTATGCTTGACCTCGTCAATATATGTAATTTTCAGGTACTCAAAGAGAGTTTTAAGATTTATTGTGCAATTAATGATGGAATCATCAATCTGGTTGATAAGGTGAATTGCCTTTATTTTCTTGCAATATTTCCAACTTTAACATGGTATTAGGTGGAGCTTTTCGCTTGCTTAGCCTTTATGCTTTAGTTTTTTATTTTTATTTGTTTTTTAATTTTTATTATTTTTTTTTCCAGTTTTTGAGATGCCAAGACATGAAGCAATGAAAGCCTTAGATATATATAAACGATCGCCAACAGTGATGTTTGCATTGATTTTTGTTTGAATCATCACTTTTCAAAACTATCTTCGTATTTTGTCAAATTAAAATGGGATGGATCTGAAGTTTAGACTCTGGACTCGGTTTTAATCATTGATTCAAGTTTTAGTGGTTAAAAGTAGGTGTTTACTTTAGTTGGAAGCAGATTGAATTTTTAAAATGCCTTTTCCATTCTTGTCTCACCAATTTGAATAGTCTAATAATTTTCCTTTGAAGTTGTTTTTTCACACATTTTAAGTGATATATCTAGGAACTGAACTATGCCTTTTAGTTCATTAGTAACCGTTTACAATGTGATCTCTGACTATAGAATGTTAAGAATATTAAATCTGATGGCATTGATATGTAATATATTATTAACAAGGTCTTCACTTTTCTCTTTTTTGTTCTTGCGTTGGTGGGTTTGGATTGTTAAAGTAACATCAATATCCTGTTGAGTAATTCTTATTAAATGTGATGCTGTCAAGTCTTGAATTAAGTCAATATCCTGTTGAGTGATTCTTATTAACATTCAAAGGAAGCACCTATTTGAGGACCCATGAGCTTTAAACTGATTATCTCAATGCCATCATTTGATTTTTGTTGTAGGAAACAAAAATGGGCTTCTATTGCCTCACACCACCACCGACCAAGGTAATGCTGTGACAAACATTTTGTTATTCTAAGTAGGATTACATTTTTATGTTGCTCTTAGTTATCATGTATATTCTTGTGTTTCTTTGAATTTTATTTGATCAAATCTTTCCTTTTTAATTCCACTTGATGTTACTGGGTGAAAATTGCATCCATGTATAAGGAAAATGATTGCATAGTTATCCTCATTTTGGAACATTAAAATCTCATATAATATATCATAGAATGATAAAATATTCTTTCAAAATTCAAGGTATGAAGGTGTTTTGGTGTTGTTTCGATATGGTTGATCCCTTGTGGTGAAACAGAGTGTGATAGCTAAATGATATTGTTGTTTTTAATTTTTAATTTTTAATTTCCCCCCCCCCCCAATTTTCTTGCTTTAGAAGAAGGCAAACAAAACCTTTCTTGTCCAAGAGGAGATACGTTAAAGGGTTTTAATAATTTGAGTGATATTTGCTTTGTTATTGGCTGCAGAGTAATCCTATACTTTTCAGTGGTCTGTCAAGCAGTTACTCATTCAGTTGAAACAACTTTGTTTAAGCCATAATCCCTGAGTTATGTTACAGAATTTTATGCTTTTTCTTTTTTGCTTTCAAGAAAATATCATTAGGCTTACTTTGGAAAAATAATTTACAAGAGAAAAGCAGGAAATGAGCAGAGAAAATATCATTAAAGGTTCTCCTATAGTTGTTTTGTGGCAATATGAACCAGATAATGAAGTTCTTTAGCATGCCCCTCCTGCATGGTGTGCTTGTTTGTAGAATTTATCTCCGCCCTCTCTCTCTCTCTTTCTCATTGAATACTAGTTGCTATCTTAGTTGTTTTTTGTGATTGAATTGAAGGAAGAAATTATTTTTGCAGCAATGAAGCGACTCGAAGACTTGGGTGCCTTGTCTTTTATTCTTGATCTTAGAGATAATCTGGGTGGACTAGTTCAGGTTTGTTTGATATCTTACATTCTCCATTTGTCAATGTATATATATATATCCAAGTTGGACACTTTTATTATTTCATCTATTGCAGAAGGTTAAATTCATGATGCCAAAGAAAAATTGTCTTTGTTATATTGGTTACCATCGATTGCAATTTTAATGGATATGAGATAATTTGAATCGATTTCTTAGAGCATTGTAATTTTCTTTCTTTATTTCTTCTCCTTTGTTCTCATTGAGCCATGATTAGGTTTTATTTTATGTTATTTCTTGGACATAATTTTTAGTTGCTCTTGTTATCCTTGAATCAGGAGTTATACCCATTCATACCTTTTAGAATAACACTTCCTACCTATATATGTGTTCAAAGTTCATATTTATCATAAAAAAAAAAAAAGAAGAAAAAAAGAAGAGGAATGAAAAAACCGTTTGGAGTTGAGGAGAAAAAACTATTTGTGTATCTTATGAGCAAAGGAAAAATTGATTTGCTTCACTAGTTAGCTGATTTTTTCCCCCACTAATTTTCAAATACTTTTAAACTATGTTTTTAATTTTTTCGGTTCTGTCCAGGGAGTTTAATGTGATTGAGTGTTTAAAAATTGTAAATTTGATTGTTTTGCTTATTTCAGGTTGGGATTGAAATTGCTAAGCTCTTTCTAAACCAGGGGGAGACGGTATGTGAATCTAATCAATCAATGTCATTGAAATTGTAAAATCCATTTTTAATAAATCTCCCTCCATCCCTCTCGTGAGAGTTCTTAATTCTTGTGTGCTGGCATTTGTCCATTGATGTTATCATCAATTCCAAAATTGCTGTCATTGATTTAAAATGAATCTCATGACATGGTAAATGATCATATGTTTCTTTATTTTGAGATGATCCAATATTACGGGTTTCTCATATATGTACTTATATCTAGAAACTTGAGGTGCTTTCTTAGGGTTGTGGTCTTATGGGCAGTGATCTATACCATTGGAAGGATCCCCAAAGCAAAAAACATTATTGCGTAAACCGCACCTCTAATTACAACTCTGTCATTGTATGTATGCCTTCCTAATAACTACATATACTTCTATTGGGTTTTTGAAGTGAATTTATATGTATGATTTGCCTGTGGAAATTTATGGAATTCTCTCAAGTCGAGCGTATTTGTCAATTTAGAACCAACTTGTTGACTATAAACAGGATTTGGACACAAATGATTTTTGGCATATCCTGTGAACTATATAAGATGTGATCTTTCTAAAGTCGATGCTTAATGCAAGACAATATGGATTGCTATTGTTCATCCTTCATGCGAAAACCTTAGGGTTGTAATTGGATCATGGATTCGAGAGGAAATTTTCTATGGAAAAGGAAAATTGAAGGAAAAATAAATGAAATTGAAGTTAATTTTCTTCTCACTTCTCTTCTTTTCCTTTCCTCTGCAAATCTCTCCTCAAATCCATGATCCAAACACAACCTAACCGCTAAATGGCCTTCTTGAATTATTGGGTTTGTTGAATTTACCGGGTAGAAGTGAGCGTAACAAACTATTGAATGATCCAATCTGGGTTCATCAAACTTAGGTTCTATTGAAAATTGTCTTGTCAATTACTTAAAAACTCATGTTAAAAATATATATATAATCTTAAAAGCTCAACCTTAGCTCGCGTGTTTTCTTGACCTCTTGACGATTCTCAAATTTGAGTTGGGGACCAGGGTTCCCTAAAAGATATATTTCACATTATCATGAATGAAGAAGGTGGAAATGGAATACAAAACTTACAAATACTTAAAATGGTCGACCGATACCAATTTTGTGAACATTTTTGGGTTGGACGGTTTTTTCGAGATACTTTTAAACTACTTTTGATTGCAATATGGCTAACCACTTATTTGTTATTTCCGATGCAGGTTTTGGTGAACAAAAATACTGCTAGTGCAAGTGAAATAGTGAGCGGTGAGATTTCCAATTTCGTGTGATTTGTAGTATAATCGTAAATGCCATGTTGTGACCGGTTGTTCTCATTTCAGTTGCGATTGCACTCCATTGATAAGCTGTAAAGTCGCTCTTGTGGGCGAAAGGACTTTTGGCAAGGTCTGAATATATAGTCTCATGGTTGTGTTAATTTTCCGTCGATTATGTTCTCTCTTTTAGACTCTGCATATCATGTGATTGACCTGTCACCTAAGGAGCACAGACACGCATGAACCTTTTATGGTTGTGCATATGTTTTTCAATAAACCGATTGTATGGAATGTGAAGAGTATTTTCTTGATGTCCTCTTTTTGTTGTCCTAGGATGCACCAAAGGATGAGGTCATTGTGAAGCCGAAACAAAAGTTGGAAGCACAGTCCCCGAGGCATCGGCTTTAACAGAGGCATCACTTCAACATGAAGGATCCGGTAACCTAGCGCGCCACATCAAAAGCTCGTGGGTTAGATTTATTATTTCATTTTTGAGATTTCTTTGTTAGGATTTACTTATTCTCTACCATGGGTTCTACAAGTCGCTATGTATATATGCCAAAGACTGCACCTCTGCATTCCATGTTAAAATTATGGATACTTTTTAGTATTTAATTAATCAATCAAGAATCACCGCATTCTTTCGCATATAATATATAGACATGTAGATTGATTTTTTTAGTTTTGTAAACTTAACATGAAGTTTATGATGACCATCCGCCTCTATAGTGTTTATTCTTCTCCTGTTCCTTCTTTTCTCATCGTGGTGTTTGCTTATACTAGGAGATTCCTCCCGACAATGAATTTGAGAAGCGCACAAGGCCGTAAGTCATACCACTAGTGAGATCGGTGTGACATTCAAAGATATTGGTGCTTTGGATGATATTAAAGAATCTCTCCAAGAACTAGTGATGCTACCTCTTTAAAGACCAGACCTATTCAAGGGAGGCCTTTTAAAGCCATGCAGAGAATATTGCTATTTGGGCGTCCCGCACTGGAAGACAATGTTGGCAAAGGCCATTGCCAACGAGGCTGGAGCAAGTTTCATTAACGTGTCTATGTCTACTATCACTTCAAAATGGTTTGGTGAAGATGAGAAGAATGTTCGTTTGTGGTTAATGTTAAAACATAATTTTTGGATATATGTTAGTTTGTGGTTAATGTTAAAACATAATTTTTTGATTTTGGATATGTTAATTTTGTGGGTAATGGTGATTGGATATTAATTGAATGAGAAAGTGAATTAATGCTTCATTACAGCTATTTGAATGGGAGTTATTATTTTATATTAGTGTTATTACTGGTATTTTTTTAGTTTAATCAAATAAAATTAGCACAATTTAAAAAAAAAAAAAAAAAAAAAAGGATACGGAGACGTTTCTACAAACACCTCTTAAACCCTACATCTAATGGCGTTAGTTTTTTAAAAAGTTATGACGGCGTTTTTCAAAAACGTCGCTAAATATCATCAATGACGTCAGTGTGTGTTGAGCAGGACATTTGGCGGCGTTTTTAAAAACGTCGTGAAACGCCGTCTATACTAATATCACGACGTTTTTAAAACGCCATAAAGCTATAGCAACGGCGGCGTCCTCGGCGTTTGGTGCTAAGCGTCGCAAAAATAATTGGCGGCGTTTTTGTCACTTTTAGCGGCGTTTTTTAAACGCCACTAAAGTTAAATTTCCCCGTGATGACCAAAGAAGAAGTTCATCGACGCATCCTCTTGGCACATTTGTTGAAGAGTCATATGAAGGAGAGGATACGGAGATAGAGGGCGGCTAATGAAGCTTCGAGTAGACCACACAACATGTGAGGAAGACAAACCCACAACCAAAGGGAGAATTTCTTCTAATAACTAGGTAATAAGAAGACTCATTAACATTAGATCTTGACGAACCCAGAATGATGAGCATGATTTGGTTGAGGAAAGGAGTCATTAGCGTATATAGTGGATGGAGGACAAGGAAAAGTTTCATCAACATACCCAAGAAGTTCATGACCACGCAAAAATGGAGTGAGCTATGTTTTCCAATACAAGTAATTGGTGGACGTGAGCTTTAGTGACGAAAATGATGGGCCCGGATAAGGGCATAAGGAAGGGTAAGGAAGATAAAGCAAAGGATAAAGTAGAGGATGAGGTGGGCTTGGAAACGGCAAAGGCCATGGTATGCTCGATACTATATTAGAAACGTAATTGATCAAATGTAATTTACTAAAATTGATCTCACATAGAGTCATTTATTCACATATATATAGCATTAATTTACATGACTATAGATAAGTACAAAAAATTGATAACCACTACCAAGATCATAACAAAATGTAACAAATATAAAATACATGTTTATCGAATGTGGAAGTATATCCAATAAGAGGAAAATATTTCATTGAAACCGGTTAGAAGTGGTGTTTTATTTATTTATTTATTTATAAATGGGAGATGTCTCAATGCTCTGGAATGGACAAATTTGTACTAATTTTTTTTTTTTTTTTGGTTATTATATGTGTCTATTTTTTCTTTATACTTAATTTTGTATTTTGAATGTTATGTGAACTTTGAATTTCGTGTACTTTGTTGAATAAATGTTGACATTTTAATTTGGTAGCAAATTTGGTGAGAAACAATTCATTTCAATTTCAATAAAATAATTTTGAGTTCGATAATTGTTGAAATTACATTTAATGGACTATTTACAACAAAGAACAAATAAAAAATAAAGAAAATTATAAACATCATTTTTAGCAAATTTTCAGAAAAACACAAGTAGTCAAGATAATATTGTTAGATAGAGTTCTTTGCTTGACGGTAAGGAGATGTTTTAAAAGTGCCGATGATAATCCAATTATAAGAGGGGTTAACTTGAGCCCACTAAATTAATTGGGCTCAATCGAAGCCAATCGAAAGCCCAAAATTTGGTGAGTTTGGAGAAATTATTGTCAAATGGGCCAAGTGAATCCTATTGAATGGGCCCATAAGAAAGTCAACAAATTGGGCCAAAAGGATACATTTCAAGCATATATTTCTAAAGAAAGCTCAACAAGCCCATTCGAGGAGGTCCAGATCATACGGTGTCTCGAGGAGGTTAACTATCGCTTTCAAAAGAGATAAAACCTTCAGAGGAGATCCATTCTCTAAGGTACTTGCTTAGTCTTAAAGGGTTCAAACAACGAATCTAGAGACCTCTTTGAGCTTAGATCGAAAGGGTTCAATCCATGAACCTAGAGATCTGAAGTACTTGGTTTCAATGATTCGGACGTAATCTAGAAGCCGCTCCATTAATGAGTCCTAGAATACTTACGGACTTGGAGCTTTCTCGATCTACACCGTAACAATGGGCGTAATGAAGTCCGAACAAAGGACCCGATCCCGAGGACGGCGAGTGGAGATAAATTCACTCTTCGGTTAATCTAGCCTATACCCGAGTTGAGGTGGCACGATCTAGGGGGTCCCTGAGACATGGCAATATTTGCAACAGGGCATTCTCTGGAACTAACCTAGACCCTTCTGTGGTAGGGCGTCCTTTGGGACTACCCCTGACCCCTTAGGAAGATTGGGGATCATTGGTTAGGTGTGGCTAAGAAGAAGGTTTGCCGAAAGGTTGATATCCTCTTCAAGGTTTTCCTTATCCTTGGAGAGGTCACCTCATTGGACAAGATAGTTAGAAGGAATATTCCCCATATGCCTTACACATGGGTTCCATCCTACATCATGAGGTGCCTATAAATAGCACACACCCATAACTTTACAAGGGATGAATTTTTGAGAGATAATTCTTGGGAGAGAACTAATTTTCCTTCTTCATTATCTACATTGAGAGTAAAAGTGGGAGATCCGTGGGAGATCCATGGGAGAGCCTTGCCATTATTCTCTAACTACTTTGCCTTCTTCTTTACCCAATCTCTTATTTCCACTACAACAAAAACTGGCTATAACCACGTTTTTTAGACAACGTTTTTCTGAAAAACGCTGTGGAAGAGGTCTAAGTAAGATTAAAAGACACGCGTTATCCTCTTACGAACACGTGTTCCACAGCGTTATCCTCAATTGCTCTTCCGCCTATCGCTTTTCTCTCCATTTGTCTCTATCGCTTTCTCTCGCCTCCTAGATCTAGGGTTTTCTCTGTCCTCTCATGCTCCTTGAGAGATTCACCTGGGTTGATTCGGATTACTTGTTCAGATCTAACTCTAAATCTATCGATTCTTGCATCGATTTGGTTGAAATTTCTTGACGATTTTTTGTTTTTCTTGATTCTGATTCCGATTGTGATGATTTTGCAGAGGAAGATGGTTAGGTTGAGTTGCACTAATCGGCGGGGTTACGAGACCGAGGAGGGAAGAAGGATCAAGATCCTTTGGGAGAGTCCTTTTTGCCTCTGTATTCATTCTCTGTACATGGCAAGAGTAAGCTTTTTTTTTTTTGCGCTTCTTCGTCTTCGCTCTGTTTTATCAGATCTGCTATGTTCTAACTCTTCTCTTGTCATGTATGAATGATTCCAAAAAAGAAGTTAATGATTGATATGCAGTAGTGTTTACCTTGATTTTAGCAAGAGGTATTTTAAGCTAATGCCAGTCAGTATCTCATCTTTGTCTAGATTTAGTCCTTTTGAATGATTGATATGCATTTATCTGGTAGTTCTGATCTTATATATGCCAGTCAGTATCTCAACAGGCAAAAGTTACTTATTTTATGCATACTCTAAAGGTTTAGGGTACAATGTACATGTTTTCTTTATTATACTATGCTTAACAGCTTCCTTTTCACATTTATGAATTAGGTTGTTCTCTGATTAGGGATAAGAGAGATGTATGTAGTTATGTTAATATGAACTGGATAAATTAACTATTGGACTGTTATAGCAGTATGACTGTATTGGTTACTTTCACAAATTATGGAGATGGCTCTTATCCAAAAAATAAAAAATAAATTTTTTTTGAAGATTGTCAACCAAATTTTTTGGTCAGAATACGCCTGTGAGAGGGTTGTGGATGCACCTTTAAGGCCCATCCATTTACCAATCTCCTAGAATATTCTTTATTTGTTGAGGTAGTGAAATTTTATGTCATGATTTTCTTACGGCCCATCTCTTACATTGATATTGGAATGTCTCAGATTATCTACCCTTTATCATCAATACCAGATTTGTGAAAATCAAATCTATCTTTATAATGCATATTGTTCTTTATTTTTCTTTTTGGTTCCTAAAACCTTTGAGGATCCTAATAAAGCCTGTCATTCCTTAATTTCCATTGACATTTCCTGCTTTTAACTCTAGCAAGCATGACGGATGAAGTGTTTGTCAACCAGTTATGGAAGGATCTTTTTGCTAAGCCCCATGAGTGGTGGGACATCAGGTTGAAAAAGGTTCAAAGTTCTTAATTATCTCTTTTGAATAATTTCTTTTACGCAATACAATTGTTCGTACTTAAGTTGTTGATTTATTGATCATTTTTTTTTACGTATTTCCCAGGGCAATTCAACAGCTGCTGCCTTTGAAAACAAGGATAATGGCCAGTTACTCTGGATTAATGAGTCTACTCCAGAGTGGATTCAAAAGAAATTAGAGTGTTTGACATTTGATCCTAAAATTGCCCCAAAAGCCATAAAAGTGGTTAGTGCATGCGTTAGCTTATTTAGTTTTTTCTTGATGTTATGGTGTACTATTTAATGTATTAAAAAATGGTCATCTCCAGCACCCTCTTATATAAGGATCTAAGAGGGGAAGTTGGTAGTCACTCTTAACCACAATTTTTGTGGACACATGGCTTGAACCTGCACCACAACACCGGGTTACATTCAACTAATTATATTGCCAATGCCCGTGACAATGTTCAGACTAAGTTGTTACTTTCTCTTTTTTTTTTTTTTTCGTCCCATATAATTTTTCCAGTTAGTGACATAAAAGATGATGGAGATCCTTGATCAAATTCTTGAGGGACCTTGTAAGAAATCCAAAAACTGGAAGGATCACCGTAAGAATAAGCTCAACAATTTGGTGAGTATTTCTCGTTGATAGTTCTTTATGTCTCATCAATCAATGTCAAGTTTTGGCTTATTCTTATTCTCTTTGCAGCTGAAACCAAAGCATCCAGATTTTAAACACAAGGATAGTGGTGTTCCTCTCTGGCTTAACACAGCTCCCAAATGGGTATTGTCAGGACTTGATGGATTAGAGTTTGATGTTCCACTTTTGAATGTGAAACAAGCAAAGGGGTCTAAAGGTTGGTATAGTCATGGTCACTTTTTATTTGTGGATTAGCATTATTTCTTGTTATTATTTTGATTGTTTTGATCATTGTAGATGGCCAATATGAAAGCATTGTGCAAGACATTGAGAATATGGTCCGGTCCTATATTGGGAAGGTAATTACTATTCAAATTCTGATTTTGTTTGCTTTTGGGGATTACCTAACTCAATGAAAACATTGTTCATATCATTTTTTATGATTACAAACAACAAGTGGATGAGAAAGCTTACAGATATTTCTTCCTTTATGATTATTCTTATCCTTTTTCTTTTTTCTGTTTCTTTTTTTTTTTTTTCTTTTTTCATTGGATACAATTTTTTAAATTTTTTTTTCTTCTTTGGTAAGTAATTTTTGGAAAAGCTTTCTTGGATATAATTCATATCATTTTTGTTTTCAGGTGCATTCATGGATGCCATTAGTGGGATGACATTTGACTATGTTGCTTCTGGACATTATGCAAACATTGTTCACTCATTTACAGATCAAATGGATAAGCCTTCTATTTTAAAACTATCAAATGACATGGTACCTATGTGAGATATTTGTTCTCTATTCCCTTTACTAGAGCGAACTCAATATATATTTTTTTAGTTTCTCTCTTTTTTCTCGATAAGAAAACAATAAAATTGTTTTGTGGTATTTCTTTTTACTATTTTCTTGGTGTAAATTATGCTGACCAGTGACCACCTTTGAGTTTCCTAACAATTGCAGGGACAATCCTCGTGTTTCAGAGTTATAGTGACCTCCCTAGAGTTGTTGGCCAAGGGTTGGCAAAGAAGACCGAATTAGATCAATACCATCAATGTTTATACTTTATACTAAGAAGTATATCGAATAAATTTAAAAGTTCAAGAAAAGAAAAAAATATCGGTTCATCCGAGGCTAGGCACAAATAGACTTTATGCCACGCCATTTCATTATCTATCTTTCTAAATAGTTTCAACTTTCGCATATATATCTCTACTCTCCCTTTCTCACAACCGGTTATCACGCAACCTCTTTTCCTCTTTCCTCTCTCGTCTCTAGATTTCAAAAGCCTAGAACTTAGTTCAAATAATCAATAAGTGGTTCTCGTTGTTAAAATTAGGTAATTGTATCTTCTTTTTCATAATGCTCGCTGTCACAGGTTTATACCTTTGATTTTCACTTTTCGTAAAGGATCAAACATACTTTCTTTCACATCTCTCACAGTTCCAACTTAAAAGGTTGATTTTCCCTCTTGGATGTATCCCAAAGGTTAGTTAAAATTAGTTCTAACATTTGTACCAAATTTATGTGGTTTTTGTGTATATTATAGAATTGAGATCTTAGGCAATACTTGTTATGTATTTTCATTTTTACAAGATTCTATAGTTCTTAAACAAATTAAACTAGTACCACACATTATGGTAGAAAGGAAAAGGCATGATACGATATGATGGCTTGCTGTATTCTCTTGTTTTGGGGAATGCCATTGGATGAGGCTACTTCGTGAACCGGGCACTTCATCCATTTTATTTTGTTTCTTTTGTCCTTTTGGCCCTTCGAGGCTTGAGCTTTTGTTGAGGTTTGTGTTGTTTATTCGGTTTCGCAGTTGTTGTTTTGTTTAACAAGTTGTGTTTGCTTCTTTTCCTTAAACTGGTTTTCACTGACAGATAAAATTTAGTGAATTTGTTGCATGACACATTTAGACAAATTGACATTAGGAATGCCTATAACATATAGTTTTCCCCAACTAAAGCGAAGCCATGATAGTGGCCATTGTGATATCATCTAGTCTTGACGCTATCGCCTCTAATTGGTTTCTGGTTTTTTTCTACACGACTATTCTTAAGTTTAAACCCATAGAATTCAGACATGTTGGGTCGATTATGCATAATCTTAGCTGATCATATTTGATAACCAGTTAGTATGTTGAGTCGAGTCATGGGTAGCTTGACTTTTGTGTTTTATGTATGGTGTTGCCTTTCGGTGGTCAATTCATCCTTGAACCAATTATTGGACTTTGTAGAGGGCTTTGAATATGTTTTTGATGTATAGTTGATATGTTTACTTTTGCATATGGGATGCTCCATCTTGTTGCCTCTTTAATATAATCTTCTTTATTTATTAAAAAAATGAAAAAGGGAGAATAGATAGATATTGCACATGATGCATGTACTTGAGCTCATGCAACATTGGAGTATTCATGCATTGAAAAAATTCGACAGAAGTCCTAATGCACAAACCTTGATTTGGATTGTAGGAATCTCGATGGAGAATCCCAAACCGTGTCAAGCTCGAAAGGCAAGAATATGTGTAGCAAGCACAACTTCATGATGAACAACTAGATGGTTCTTGAATTTTTTGCCATTACCTTTGTCCTTTAAGGGTTGTGTGACATTCTCCTATCAAGACATGGTATGCACTATTTTGCGTAAACTACTCCATTTGGTCTTGGAGTCTAAGAGGAGTGTCACTTTAGTTTTTGTAGTTTCAATTTGAACATTATACTTTTCAGTTTTGTCGCAATGTGGTTTCTCTGTTATATATGCTAACATTTTAAATGAAGAAAGAACACGCAAAATTAGGACTAAAGTGAAACTCAAAAGAAACTATAAAGACCATCAATATAATTTATTTATTACACGGTGGTCCCTATAATTTCTTTTGAAGTCCACTTTTGTCCCTTTAGTTTTGCACGGTCTTTTTGTTCAAAATTCTAACCGCAAGTGATGGAGGGCCACATTGCAACAAAACTAGAAGTGTAAGGTTCAAATTGTTCAAATTGAAACTACGAGGACCAAAATGAAACTTTGCTCAAACTAGAGGACCAACGGTGTAATTCACCATGCTATTTTCCTTTTGTCTTTAGAAGTAATGGATCTTTAATCAAAACAGTTGTTTTATGGTTTATCTAGATTCTCATCCGTAAAGGTACAATTATCTAGATTCTCAGAGATTAATTAAATGTAATCAGATTCATTATTCTCCGAAAACTACCAAAAATAATTCCCTGAATTTATGTGTGCATATTTTTATTTATATTTAAAATTTTGATGGTTACGTTTAGTGGAAACTCTAATTCATCTTTCACTATTTTTGTAGTGCAGGAAGATGTTGATGACAGAAGCCAAACAAATTTATATCTCACAAATTCTCGAGTCATTGAAAGAGAACCTTATTAATCATCTCAGATCATGTACCTTTGTAAAACATTTTTCAAGTCCTTGAGCAACTTAGCATGGTATGTCAATGTGTCGAAGCAACATTTTTCCGAAAATTTTAAACTCAGAACTCAATAAAGTAGAATGTAGCTTTTAGTATTAGTTTCCTTACACTTAAAAGAAGAAAAAAATGCGTTGATTGATTTTGTTGGTAATTTTGCAAGATTCCTGATGTAGGTGGCGAGCTTGTTGTACAATCTGTAACACTGATTAGTTTCATTTAGCGGCAACATCGTCCATGAGCAATATCTGGGGGCATGTCATATTTTTGTATTTTACACATATGATGACGTTGAGAGGAGGTTCCATGGTCACGGCATTTAATCCCTTTATTAATCGGCGGAACATAGGTGTGTGTCACTGATCAATCTTGAGATTGAAGGGCCGAGTTTCAGTAATTGCCAAAAATTTTGTCTATTAATTTTGCACATGTGCGGTTGGGTTATGACAGTTAACAAAGCGCAGAATTCTATTAATTTTGTATGATATCCGTTCTCCGCATTTTTGTTAGCATTCAATCCTCATTTTCACAATTTTCCAATAAAAATGAATGCTCATTCACATTATGTATATAATTTGAGAATGGTGATGGATAATATAGGTTTGGTTTGAACAAAAGTAAAAAGATCATTAATTATGATTCTTTATTTTTTTTTAAAAAAATAAAGAAATGGTGGCGTTTTTCTCAAAAACGTCGCAAAATGACGTCATGTTTACGTCAAAGATAACTCTTAGTTAACGGCTGCTTAAGAATTAGTGGCGTTTTAGAAAACGCCGTTTAAAGTCTTTAGTGGCGTTTTTAAAACGTCACAAAGATACAACGACGGCCGTATCCTCGATTTAATTTAATAAACGTCGTTTTATCTTTTGCGGCGTTTTTATAACCTATTGCGGCGTTTTAAAACGCCGCTAATTCGATTTTCTTGCGGTTCCATCTTCTCTTTACTATTTTGTTTCTAGTTGCGACCGTTGAAGAATCTAAGCCTCTCATCATTTCTAAAGAATTCGAGTTTTCTTCAAAGATCTTTGAATTTTCGGACAACATTCTTGAACCCTCTCATACAATTTTGAGATCTTTGAATTTTCTGACAAAATTCTTGAACCCTTTATACACCATTGATGGTATTTATTAAACGCCACAAATTGCCCTCGTTAAGAGAAAAACATTGCATTAAGTTTTTTGTCGTTTTTTTCTAGTTGTAGCAGCATATTTCCTATAGTTTTGAGCTGTTTGGCAGAAAAGAAGCGTGTGGTTCTCAAATTATTGTTCAACTGCTCCAGTTAAAACCGCCACCAAATGGAAAGGTCATGTAGCCCTACCTATTCCGCAATAATTCGAGTTACGGTGAAAACTTAATAGTAAATTTTGCTTCGAAAATAATGAATGTGTAAATATAACATTAGTGTGTTGTTTTTATCAACAAAAATGAAATACTTTATCGATAAAATCAAACATACAATTACATATGAAAATACATTAATAAAGAGAAAAGGAGTGCAAAAAGCAAAGATAGTAAACCATCACAATCCCAACTATAAATTGTCACCATGAGGTATATCCAATCATCTGCTAGCACAACTATAAAAAATTAATGAGAAACCAACATAGAGCAGCAAAAAAAACAAAACAACCAAAATATAAAATTAGTGTATTCATTTCTAGAATAAATCTTGATTATATATTTTATTTTTGAATGAAATTCTAAACAATTTTTATTTATTTATTTATTTATTTATTTTGAGTATGTAACACAATTGATATGATATATTCCATAACCATAAACTAATACTATACCCATACTTCCACATCTCTTTATAAAATTATAGGCATAATTCTTCTAACCATTAATCATTCTTTCACCATTTAAGCAGGAACGTTACCAAAGAACAATAATATTACCACATCAAAAACATATTGTCAAAAGCAAACATAGTAATTGAAAAATCTAAAAAATTTCGAGATATTAATTTGTATTTATGTTTCAATTTTTAAACTATAAATAATAATCCCAATCAAACAATCAAAAACAAATTGACACGACGATTTAACATGAAAAAATCACAATTGAAGTGCCTCCAATTGTGATGAAAAAACACAGGTCAAAGTCACAAAATAATCTACTAAGAAGACAAAAAAAGAATTACATAAGTATACTCTTAATTATCTAGCGAATCCACGCCTGAATTGAACTGACCCCGACGTGCCTTTTCCACCACCGTCTTCACCTTCGGAATTGCCTTTCCCAACGTTAAATACACAACACTAATGTCGAATCCACGACAATGAGTCACTGTCGAATCCATCAAAGTTTCAGTCGCAAATTTGCTAAAATCGATCAAAACAACTTTCTTTTATGAATAAAAGAAAACAAACAAATCCCTTGATGATGTTGATATAAAGTTCGAGATCAATTGATCACTTTTAAATCATCAAGAAAATACTCATAAAATACCTTCCAATATAAAACACTTTATTTTTTCTTCCTCATCAAAATTTGGAGGGCACAAACCTAAAACGAAAGCAAACAACGACTTGATTGTAAATTGGATCGCGAAAACCGTTAGAGCAAGATATTTCACCGCTTGAGCGGTGTGACTAAAGGTGGCACAAAACATATAGGCTGACCGCCGAGTGTAATTTTAGCCAAGCGGTAAAACTTTCTTTCAATGTTCGACGCTCCGCAAAAGTACTAGATAATTATTTTCTTCACTCGAGTGCACAAATGACCACTGGAGTGGTCAAACAATTTCGACTGCATTTTTGCTTTTTTTTGTGTCCCTCGACCCCACTCCACTGGCGCCGCCTCGACCCATGAGTTGACTAGACAGCTCGATCCTGTACATAGTCAACGAAGTGGCAAACATGAAATGATACAAGAACACAAATTCCAATACATAAGCACAATTCAAGTTAGATTCGCACCTAAACACTCATAGTCTCACTGAAACAAAAGAGCAAATAAAACTACAACTGAAATTTTGTCAAACGAAATTGCCAATTACAAAAACCTAACATTAATATATACAAAAGCAAGAATGACAAGATGTTTTTTTTTTTCTTTTATTAGTAAATTATAAAATTTTATTGATATAAACCAAATGTGAATTGCACAACAATAAAAAAGTAAAAATAAATTAAAATACATCAATAAAGGAAATTGATCACTAGAGATATTACATAAGGAGAAACTTATTACATATCACCACGTCAAATCAAATTACCAAAAAAAATTAAAGATAAATAAACAAAGATTACACAAACATTATGACAAAGGAAACGAGAGACAATCTTAATCAAAAGCAAGAAGCTGAGTGAAAAGAGGGAAGTTGTTTAGGTACATTCGTAGGTAGGAGAAAGTTTTTTTTTTACTTGAAAGGGAAATTCGGGGGTTTCGGGGGAACCCCCCTCGAGCTACCAATCAATTCTCTTATTTAATAATGCCGGAATATCATGTAACTATATTTTAAGTCAATCACTAATTATTTAGTTTTTATATTGTTTTTCATCACCAACATAAATCGTGGACCCTTATCCCTCTCTATCAATCAAAATTTTATGGAGTACTACGTATCCATACTCCGAGAATACTGAATAATCACCCCCAAGATTTGACAAAATTTTTGGAATGATTTACGTGCCTAATAGATGGATTTATTATCCAATAAATCTTGTGAGAATTAATGGACTTTTTCATCAAATACTATTAAAAAATATTACTAATTGTTAATTTTCAGAGATGTTTTAAAAATTTTGTCACAAAAAATGTCACTAATTATAAGTTTAGCGACAATTTAAAAAAATTATCATAATAAAACGTTACTAAGTTTCAACCTTTAGCGACAATTTTAAAAATTCGTTATAGAAAGCATCACTAACTGTAAGTTTTAAAGACAATTTATAAAAATCGTGACAAAAAAATTCACTAATTATCAATTTTTAACGACATATACAAACAATGATCACAAAAATTATTTTTAACTATAATTTTATTAAAACTTATTTTTAATAAGAATTGATAAAAATTAAATCCAACTATTAAAATATATTGATAATTGATACAAATTTTTGGTTGCTTATGTATATGGTGGGGAATGTAAACACTAGAAATCATATTAAAATTAGACTATACTTACTCCATTTCAAATTTGCCTCTATCTTTTGTCAAATTTTTTTTATTCCCTCCACTTCAAAATAATAATCTTTTAAGAAATTTAATTTTTTTGATAATATAATTATTGCACTTAAAAAAAATTGATTTTCTAAAATTACTCTTTGATAGTACATTTTTTTTGAGAAATATCAATGTCATAATTGTATTTTTTATGTTGTTAATAAATTTAAAAGAATGGCAAAATAAAAAATTTATATTATATTTATATTTGATTTTTGAAAAAAAAAAACTAATATTTTAAATCAATAAAAAATAAAATAAAAGAGTAATATTTTGAGACAAAAGGGGTATAAGATTGTTGATCTGCATCACTTAACTCAGCCCATAATCTCCAAACCAAAGGGCAATGAAGAAATAAATGGTGCTCTGTTTCATCAGCTTCATTACAAAATAGGCACAACAGATCTGTGTTTGTATGAATCACAACCATGTCTCTTAACCTCACAGTTGTCTTCACTTTATTCTTCCACACTCCATCCAAAACATTGGACCTTAATGGGTGCAAAACATTGGTTCTTCTTTATTGATGTGTGTAAACGTGATGTTATGTACATGTTTTTTTTATTAATAAAGTTTTATTTTTGTTGATAAAATTTTTTTAAAAAAAAATCTCTAAAATATATAAATTAAAGTCTATTTATTTTCTAAACTATTGGTTGAATCTATTAAGTTTCTAAAATATTTAATTTAAACGTATTTAATCCCTAAAAAAATTATAAAAATAAAATATAAACGCCTAAGTATTATGAATTAATAAAAGACCTTACCTAGTTAAGATTTTATTATGAATTTTATTTTTAAAAAGTGTTTTATTTTGCTATATGTTTAAATATATCAGAGTCTATTTTTTCAATCTTGCCAATGAAATTATACAAGTATTAGATATACTGAAAAAGTATAATTAGATAATTTAAATAATAACACTTCGTTACTAGTAATAATAAAACAAAATAATACATTAATTAAGTTATAAAAAGAACTTAGTGAAAAATTTAAAGACAATCAATTGAAAATTATAAATAAAATCCGGCACATAATAGTAGATAAAGGTAACAGATAGTCATTGTAGAAGATAAGTAAAAAAAATATATTATATTACTCTTATAAAGAAAATTAATTGATGCACACTTTTCAAAGAAAGAATAAAAAGTTAAGGTATTTTTAAAATAAAACTTTATCTAAATAGAGTCTTTTATTAATTTATAATATTTATGAGTTTATATTTTATTTTTATAATCATTTTAGGAACTAAATATATTTGAATTAAATACCTTAAGGAGTTAATAGATTCAATTAATAATTTAAAAACTAAATAAACTTTGATTTACATACTTTGAAACTTAGTAGACTCAATCAAGAACTAAAATTTAGGATAGAAAGTATAATAAACCCTTACTGTTTTTGCCAACACAACTCATACCACGCCAGTGATTAGGAGGAAAAATAAATCATGATCAGTGCTAAGCATTTCTTAAAAATTAGAAGATCACAATTAACAAACACCATGTGTAGCGATTTTGTATAAATTACTTTATATTTTATGGAAGTGGCAATAGATTGTCAACTTAATTAGTCGCACGGAATCTTGTTTATGAAACCAAAACTCAACACCTGCAATGCTAGTGGGGTCAATTAAATGGAATAGAAAAAGTATAATAATATACCCCAAAATTTAAATTAAAAAAAAAATCATATACAACGAGATGTGATTATAGGAAATCTCATTATTATTGTTTTTGACAACACAACCTGCCACGACTCCTACCACATCCTCCGTTGGGCGCCCTAATAAATCATGCTTGGATTAAAGCATTTCACTTGCATAATTTCACAAAAAGTAACTGTTACTATGGTGGTCTAGGAGACAAAACAAAACACTAATTTCATAATGAGATTAATTGACTTTAATTTTTCTTATTTTATTATTGGGAATGGCTTTGCTTTTAGTGCTATTATCTTCTATATATTTTCATATTTTATTTCTTGAGTTTTATCTCAAGCTTACAAAGGATAATTTAAATTGTTTATTTTATAAGTCCAAGAATAAAGATGAATTGTATAAAAATCGATTTTATTGAATATTACTAGACACGTGAACGAAGTTACATTTTATTTTTTAAAATTTATTGCAACTATGAGGTTAAACTTAAATCATCTATTTTATAAAATAAAATGTCATTTGTTCTTGATTCATTGATATTTGACGAAATTAATGATTTTTTGCACAAATTTTTATTACGAAATTTATGAGATAAACAATTTGGATCATCGTTTTAAGTTCAGGATGAGGCCCATAAAATAAAATACAAAGTAATATGGATGATATTAGTATAGAGATAAGATATTCCTATCAAGTACAATGAAGTATCATGATTCATCAATTATATTATACATCATAATGAGAAATAAAAATTTTAAAGTGAGAGACAGATAACTAATTAAATAGGCTCACTAAGTGGCAATAATGGAACTTTTGATCTCTTGGTGTAAGAATTTTGGTCAACATATTGCTCTTGGTTTAAAGCCACCTATATATATATATATATTTTAATGAGAAAGTACATGACTTAATATATTGCACATCTGATAATAAGTTTTTTAACAAAATATATTGGAGTACAAAATAAATTCCAAAAGGGATAAAGAGAACTTCAAAGTGAGAATATGAGTCTCCAAAGATAGAGAAAAACAAACCACTATGTAAGGAGGAGAAAACCTCCATGAAAGAAAGAAATCTCTACATAAAGAGATATTATTGTAGCATAACATATAAAAAATAAATAAATAAATAAAAGATCATCACCAAGCAAACAATACCAATCACATTCACAATCCGTTCATCGTCGCATCCAATAGCTTTGGTACCTTAATTAATTCCCCCCTTTACTTTACAAAATAAAATATTCTAAATCTGATGTGGTCACCTAACATATCCCCGCCTATACTTTAACCCTTTTATTTATGAAGGACTTACATGTAGGTCCTAATGGGTGGACTTATTGTCTAATAGGTCCTATGATAATTTATGGCGTTTTTCATCAAACACTTTTTTAAAAAGTCACTAATTTTTAGTTTTTAGTGACAATTTGAAAATTTTGTCACAAAATGTGACTAATTATATGTTTTAGCAATGCTTTTAAAAATCATCATAAAAAGTCACTAATTTTCATTTTTAGCGACAAAGGTACAAAATTATTATAGAAAACGCCACTAATTTTGAGTTTTAGCGACAGTTTATAAAAATCTTGAAAAAAAAAGTCACCAATTGTCAATTTTTAACAATGATTTTACTAAGACTTATTTTCAATAGAACTTCATGGGAATTAAGTCAAACTATTAGAACCTATTAATAATTTATGTTAGATCCCTACTTGTTGCCAATTCCATGAACAAGCTTGGTTTAATCAAATTGTAATTTTTCCTTTTGTTTTTGGTCTCCCACTTGAGCGAAAGTTACGCTAAGTGCAGTTTTCACACTCTCAGTAATTTGGTTTGTCTGCAAATATACCGGGAGGTGTGTTTTTACGCTCGAGCGTAAGTTCCAGCGCTCGAGCATGGACCCTAATTTGGAACACGCGTTTTAGTAACACCGCTCGAGTGGCCATTTCTACACCCGAGCGGTGATCGTGGATTTGTTTGCTATAAATCTGTGTCTTTCTTCGGTGGATTTGGAGGTTCAAACGTGAGTATTCAAGGAGTTTGTAGTGCATGGTCGTTGACTCAACATGGATGTTGTGGATTCAACATCAAGCTGATCCATTCCTAGACGAAAAAGGTGGTGAAAGAGATGCAGATTGTTGAAGACAAATTGAAAGAGTTTTGGTAATTTGTTTGGTAATGTTGTATTATTTCTTTCTTTCATAGTGGATTGATTAGAGGCGTTTCGTTCGTGGTTTTTTTTATCACAATTGGAGGCGCTCCAATTATGATTTTTCCACGTAAAAATCGATTGTGTCGATTTACAGTGTTTGAAGCAACAATCTAAATCATTATCGTACATTCTAGATGATTTAGATTGATAGTTTTAATTGTTTGGGAATTATTGAAATTAATTTTGGTCCAAATCACAAATCACTTAGGTTTTTCAATTGGTATTAGAGCAGGTCATTCTTTGTTTTTATCAAAACTATAGAACTGTGATTTTGTGTGATTTGTGATATGGATTCAATTCGTGAAGGTAACTCGACCCATAGACCTCCGTTACTTGATAGTACAAACTATTCTTATTGGAAAGCTCGTATGAGGGCGTTTTTAAAATTTATTGATGAAAAAGTTTGGCACTGTGTGATCTATGGATAGAGTGAACTCCGTTGTCACCATTGATGGTATTGATATCCTAAACCACTCAATAGATGAGACACAATCGATTATCAAAACTCGAGTTGGAATAGTAAAACTCTCAATTCCTCATTTGCTTGGTCATACCATAAGAGTTTCACGTATTTGCACATGTGAAGTAGCAAAAAAGGCTTGGGACATTCTTGAAACTATTCATGAGGGCACTATTATCGTTAAAAGATCAAAACTTCAACGCCTCACCTACTCTTTTGAAACTCTCTTTATGCGTGATGATGAAATATTTGATAATTTTATGCTAAACTTAATGACATCATGAATTTTATTTTATACTTGGTGAAAAAATCCTAAATCAAAGGTTATTGGAAAAATTTTAAAATCATTACTCCAAAGATTTCAATTAAAAGTGATAACTATTAAGAAAGCTCAGAATATTGAGAACCTTAAGCTTGATCAATTCTTTGGAAGTGGCAATAAATTGTCAACTTAATTAGTCGCAAGGAATCTTGTTTATGAAACCAAAACTCAACACGTGCAATGCTAGTGGGGTCAATTAAATGGTATAGAAAAAAATATAATAATATACCCCAAATTTAAAAAAAAAAAAAAAAAAATCATATACAACGAGATGTGATTATAGGAAATCTCATTATTATTGTTTTTGACAACACAACCTGCCACGACTCCTACCACATCATCCGTTAGCCGGCCAAATAAATCATGATTGGTATTAAGCATTTCACTTTAATAATTTCATAATAACTAAATATTATTATGGTTGTTTAGAAGACAAAACAAAATAATAATTTCAAAATGAGATTAATTGACTTTCATTTTCTTATTTTATTATTGGGAATGGCTTTCCTGTAGTGCTATTATCTTCTATATATTTTCATATTTTATTTCTTGAGTTTTATCTCAAGCTTACAGCGATAATTTAAATTGTTTATTTTATAAGTCTAGTAATAAAGATGAATTGTATAAAAATCAATTTTATTGAATATTACTAGACACGTGAACGGTTACATTTTATTTTTAAAATTTACTGCATCTATGAGTTTAAACTTAAATCATCTATTTTATAAAATAAATTGTCATTTGTTCTTGATTCATTGATATTTGATGAAATTAATGATTTTTTGCACAAACAATTTTTATTATGAGATTTATGAAATAAAATGTTAAATTATCGCTTTACGCTCAGATGAGAGTACAAAATAAAATATGAAGTGATATGGATGATAATAGTATATAGATAAGCTATTCTCACAAGTACAATCACTACAAAAAATACACCTTCGCGACTAAATTTTAGTCGCCAAAAGTCCTTTTTTAGTCGCCAAAGGTCGATTTACACTTTCCCGACAAAAACTTTTAGTCGCCATCGTTGTCGCCAATACGTCGTCAAGGATACCTTTTGGCGACTAAAACTGTTAGTCGCCAATTGTCCATCTTCACGACTAAAGAAATTGTCGCCAAATGAAATTCCATTTTGGAAATTAGACCTTTGGCGACTAAACTTTTAGTCGCCAATAGTGAATTTTTTTATATTATTTAAACATTTGCCGACTAAAATTTTCGCCGCTAAAACGCATACAACTTTCATACACCAACAACTTTAGTCGCCAAAACCATTTTTAGGAAAAAAAATTTGCCTCACCGCCCAAGGTTCGAACTCGCAACGCCCAACACATGTTTCACCGCCTTTAGCAACACTCATTCCCCACTACACCACCCAAACATCACGTGAATATTAATGCATCATATATTATTTATATACTACATTCACGGTAATAATAGAAAATTGTATATATAAAAATAATTATTTTTATTTAATATATTTTATGAAAAAAATAAATTATTTACTAAAAAAATAGGAGAGTACTTTTGGCGACTAAATATGAATTTTAGTCGCCAATTCTATATGTTTTGGCTACTAATTACTGCTTTGTCGCTAAAAAATTAATTTCTAAAAATTAGCACTTTCGCAACTAAATTATTTTTAGTCGCCAAACCTCCACTTTTGCCGATTAAACACAATTTTAGTCGCCAATTGTCCACTTTATTACTAAATTTTTTAGTAGCCAAAACCTTTACTTTTGGCGATAAAAAAATTGTTGTCGGTAAACACACATATTCGGGCGACTAAACTATTTTTAGTCGCCAAAGCTGTACTTTGGCTACTAAATGTCTTTAGTCGCCAAAACTGTCGCTTTTGGCTACTAAAATTGTTTTAGTCGAAAAACCTCAGATTCGCAATTAAACTTACTTTTAGTCGCTAAAACCAGATATTTGGCGATTAAAGTCTTTTAGTCGCCAAAGTGATCAAATTTGGCTACTAACTCAGTTTTAGTCGCCCATTGGCTTACTTTCAGCTTTAAATTTTAATTTTTGGTCGCCAAAACTGCTTTTTGTTGTAGTGAATGAAGTATCATCATTCATCAATTATATTATACATCATAATGACAAATAAAATTTTTAAAGTGAGAGATAGATAACCAATTAAATAGACTCACTAAGTGGCAATAAACGAACTTTTGATCTCTTGGTATAAGAATTTTGATCAACATATTGCTCTTTGTTTAAAACCACCTCTATATATATATATATATTTTATGAGAAAGTATATGACTTAATATATTACATATTTAATAATAAGTCTTTAAATAAAATATATTAGAGTACAAAATAGATCTTAAAAGAGATAAAGAGAACCTCAACGTGAGGATATGAGTCTCCACAAAACAGAAAAAAACAAACCTCTACGTAGGAGGAAAACCTCTATGAAAGGAAGAAATCTCTACATAGAGAGATATTATTGTAACATAAAAGGTAAAATATAAAAATAAAAAAAGATCACCACTAAGAAAACACTATCAATCACATTCACAATCTGTTCATCGTCGCAACCAATAGATTTGGTATGCATCTACATTACAAAATAAAATATTCCAAATCAGGGTCACCTAACATATCCCCGATATACTTTAACCCTTTTATTTATGGGGGACTTACATCTAGGTCTATTAAACTTATTGTGTAATAGGTCCTATGATAATTATTAACGTTTTTCATCAAATTTATTATAAAAACGTCACTAATTATTAATTTTAGTAACAGTTTGAAAATTTTGTCACAAAAATATCATTAATTATAAGTTTTAATGATAGTTTTGAAAAATCATAAAAAACGCTATTAATTTTCAACTTTCAACAACAGTTTGCAAAATTCGCTACAAAAAAATGTCACTAACTTCAAGTTATAGATACAATTTAAAAAAATTGTGACCAAAAAAGTCACTAATTGTCAATTTTTAGCAATATATGCAAAAAAATTGTCCCAAGAAAATATTTTTAGCTGTGATTTTAGTAAGACTTATTTTCAATAGGATTTCGTGAAAATTAAGTCAAACTATTATGACCTATTAGTAGTTTATCCTTTATTTATTTATTTATTTTTCTTTATTCTTCTAGTCATCACTCTTTATTTATCTTCACCAATTAAATGAATGTGTTTCACCCATTTTGAGGATTTCGATCTTATTTAGTTATTTTGTTAGGAATGTAAATGAAATTTACTTTATGATTAATTAAAAT
This sequence comes from Camellia lanceoleosa, assembly GCA_025200525.1. NCBI lineage: Eukaryota > Viridiplantae > Streptophyta > Magnoliopsida > Ericales > Theaceae > Camellia > Camellia lanceoleosa. The sequence continues at coordinate 177,552 of JANUSC010000404.1, forward strand.
AATTGTATACTTTCCGTATATGAAGTCCATCACATTTTAAATATGGAATGGCTTCCTTCACCGGATCGACCGAGGGTACTATTGGGCTCATGAGGGCTAATCACAAGTCTTGTTTCAAAAATTGAATCGTTAATGTGTAAAACTGCCAATTACTATATGTTTGTTAAAAATCATGTTGATCGATATTGATAGCTATGTGATCAAATTAGATTTTTATAAGCCGATTATTTTCACCGTCCATTTTTTCATACAAAACTCATTTGATCACATAGCTATCAAAATCCGATCAACGTAATTATTTATAAACATATAGTACTCGATGAGTTTTACACATTAAACGGTTCGGATTATCGAAACGGGACTCGTGGTGGGCTCCCACGGGCCCAACAATACCCTCCAGTCTATGATTGGACTGGAGGGAAGCCATTCCCTTTAAATATATAGGATTCATTGTATTGTTTTAAAAAATTACAATTGGTATGTGGACAAATTAATTTTTCACTTTGAGTTACTGTAGGTGCACTCGGCAAGTCCACGCATCCCATATCACTCTGTGAGATATCACAACTCCACTAAATAAGTGGACTAACTCCTTTAGACTAGTATGAGGCTTTTTAAAGCCGTGGAGGGTTAGTTGTTGGCTTCACCTAACTCCGAAGGAGGCGCCGTCTGTGAGAACTCCCTACTCAAGCAACCAGTCCACTGGGGAGTTAAGTAGGTTCACTCGGCAAGTCCATGTATCCCATATCGATCTCAGGAGAGATCACAACACCACTACATAAATGGACTAACTCCCTTCAACTACATAAACAAACTAACTCTCTTAAACTAGTATGAGGCCTTTAACTCCACTACATAAGTGGATTAACTCCTTAGACTAGTATGAGGCCTTTTAAGGTATTTTAACTTCACTACATAAATAGACTAACTCCCTATTCTAACTTCACTACATAAGTGAACTAACTCCCTTAGATAAGACTAGTAGGGGGCCTTTTAAGGCATTTTAACTCCACTACATAAGTGGACTAACTTCCTCACACTACTGTAAGACTTTTAAAGCCGTGAGGGATTAGTCGCTAGTTTCACCTAACTCCAAAGGCATAATATTGTGCTAGTCGGGAAGAGTTTCCACTTATGTAGGGAAGCTATGAAGGGGTTAGCTGCTCGTTTCACCTAACTGCAAAGTGGACAATATTGTGCTAGTCGGAAAGGGTTTCCACTTATGTAGTGGAGTTGTGAGAGCTGTGATCTCTTATAAAGCGATATGGAATGCGTGGATTTGCCAAGTGCACCTACGCTACAATAATTGATACTATATTATTGCCATGTTAGTCGAAACAAAACATTGAGAAAAATGACAAATATGTAGCATCCCTCTGGAAAATGTTGTGACACCTACAGTGTGTAACTTGGAAACTTGTCCAGAATAGAATTATCTAATAAACTGTTTCTTCTTATTTATTTATTATTATTATTGGCTAGAAAACCAAACTATAACCAAAAAAAAATACGATGTTCAATCCTTTTAGGAGTGTAAAATGGATTATGTCTGCGGGGCGACTTGAAACCCACCCGCACTGGGTAGGTCAGGCCCGCTTAGGCCCGAGCCTAAGCCCAACCCAAGACCCTAGACCCGAGATCTGGCTATTATTTTAAAGCCCGCCCAATCCATTGGTTCGCTTAAGGCCCACTTAAGGTCTGCCAAATGCCTAGCCTACTTGAGGCCTAGTGTCTTTTAGTGAAAAATAATAAAATTTTGGTTGAAAAAATAAAAATAAAAAAAAACATAAAAAATTGTTCAGGCCTGCCCAAGCCCGAGCCCAGGCCTAGGCCCATCAGCCCAGGCTGAGACCCAAACATCCCCTAGGCTCAGGCCTAATATTTTGGCTGTGAGTCGGTTCAATTTTGGCAGAGCCTGTGAGGCTCGATATGGCCCGAACCGGGATGAATCAAATCGAACCAGGCTTGGCCAAATTTACACCCTTACTTTTAGCATTCTCATAACAATTGCACGGAGATGCATTTAAGAATTTTGAAGTCCTTCATTTTTTACGCCTCCTTCATTTGTAACTAGATCCACACATTTGTCGACTTCATAAATATGATTAAATGAGAGACTTTTTAAGCAGTGTATTAGCTTATCAGATACTTGCAGTCGCAAATAAAATTATGGAGGAATTATAAAAGTAAATAAATAAATAAATTCTAGAGGCCCCTTGTAACAAAATAAAATTTTAATTTTATCAATTTAAATCTTAATCTTTTGGTTTATTTTTAATCTAAACTATCAATCTCTTTTTATCAAGTAAAATCGACCAAAAAAATAAAAAAGGAAATTTAGTCATTAAATTCAATATAAGAGGTGTACATAAAATGGCTAAAATACATTTTTCATTAACTTTAATAACTAAAATATCATTTTTCCTTTATTTTATTTAACTAAAATAGATAGATGGCTTAGATTGAAATCAAATCAAAAGTTTAAGGTTTAAATTAGCAAGATTAAAATCTTAGAGCTTGTTTTATTACAAAGGTCAAACTGGGATTTTTTTTTTTTTTTATAATTTTTGTCAAATTATAATGGGTTTGATTTTCTCATGTTGGTCATCTCAACTTGAGAGGGCTTTTGCCTTATCTCGGTGATCCAAACAGCCTATTTTCTAGTACTTGTTAAGTAAAATATTCATGCAAAAAGTTAAGATGGTAACTATATATTTGAATCACATTTATACTTATAAAAAATGGATAATTACTTTTGAAATTATAATTATTTTCTGTTTTTGAAAAATAAATGTGATTGAAACATAGGTGTGCAACTTGGAAACATGTTCAAAATAATCTGTTTAGTTTGGAGTTTCTAAAATAATTTTTGAATTTTCAATTTGTATATATTTTTGTATTTAGTAAATTTTTTAACATTTGAATTTTTTTTTTTTTTTACTTTTTAGATCCACTAAATCTAAATACACTTAAATAGTACAAAATTTATACAAAAACTTTAAAATTAATAGAATACAACAAAATATGAAAATGTATTGAATTTTAGTATTTTTTTGCATTCAATAAATTTTTGAAAGATTTTTGCACAACTGTCATACTTTTTAAAAGGGGGAAATTAATATTAGGGAAACATCCTTTTCAACTTTGAATAATAGGAAAGGTCCAATATATTTTTTTATTAGCTAAGGTTCCTCGATGAAATTTATCTATGATCATACTAGAGAAATTTTTAAAATTTGTCGGTGAAAATTGAAATTTCTCCGTGTCGTAAAATTTCTCTATATCGATTTTTTTTTTTTTTTTGGGGAAAATATTGACAGATCCCAACCACTATAAAAATATTATATATCATTTATTTTATAAATTCTTCATATCGAGAACTTAAAAATTCTCCTTTTAAAAGTATCTAGATTAAGTAAATCTAAAATTTTTTTAAAAATCATTAAAAAAGTAAAAATACTTAACTTAAAATTTACATAAAACTACTTTTAAAAATTCCAGATTAAAAGATTAATTAAAAAGTAACTAGATTAGATTATAAACAAAAAGTACGGTATTCAATCCCCCTAACATCCTCATATCAAATATTCGAAGGCAAAAGACAAATCAAGTAAATTGATTCATTCGTACACTCGATAGATTATTAGAAAGTTACCATTAAGTTAGCACAACCAGCCGTTCGACACTTTTTCATAAGCGACCTTTCCCCAAAACCTAGGTATGACCACCTAAACTATGGAGTCATTGGTTAATTACAAGATCTTGTATTTGATTTCAGGACAATTTAAACAAAGACAAAATCGTCTGTTGGAAACGGTTTTCCAAGTCCAAATTGGACAAACATAGTGGCCTTTCGCAGCACCTAAATTACGAAGTGTGATTGTATTTTTCATGATTTAGAGTTGTTTCTTATTTATATAAACAGAGCTAATTCAACTATTAGGCTACTTAATCCATCACCTAAGGTTTCTAAATTATTTTTTTTTAAATTCCTTTTTATTGAAAGTCTCAATTTTTTCAAAGACTTAATAAGATAAAATCTCATTTTAATATTTAAGAACTCACAAAACCTTAAGCTTAAGCTGCTACTATATATAAATTATTTGAATGAATCAATAAGACATTTGGATATGTGGATGTAGGCATGATGTACTAAACAATGTAAACGTGTTTTTTTTAATTTCTGAATCAATTTCTTGTTTATTTCATTTTCTTTACAAAACTCAACATAATTTCTTCTTAACATAATTTGCTAAAGAGGGAGAGTATTTGAGGTCATAACTCCACTCTACCCTATTTGGAGGTTTTAATTTGGACTGGAGACTGATTTTGGACCACCTAACATATGTCCATTTGGAGGCCCATTATAACTTTATATGTCTTATTTTGTATAGGACAATGGACATCTTTTTATATCTTCTCAAAATGAAAGCAATTACCAAAACAAATTTTGGTGAGAGAGAGTGGGAGTTGGACATGTTGAATATGTGATAGAACCTTTTATTAATCACTAAGAGTGAATCTTAAGGGTTGGTTTAGTGGGCACAATTGGTTTGGTCTTTATCAAATTTCAAGTTTAATACTCACTAATTGTAATAAGTTTCTAAGGTCAAGAGCGTAAATTAATTCGACACCCAGTTATTAATAATTATAAAAAATATATATATATATATCTATATAATAAAATGTAACGGATTTTGAAAATATATTAGACACAACTCCCTACTAGGACATTTCAATGGTTAAGATTCATTTACTTATTTAAATAGATGGCCGAGATGACCCCTTAATTTGTTTTTAATTTATTTCCGCCCAAACACACTCTACTCTCTCTCTCTCTCTCACACGCCTCCTCCCCTTCTATCTTTATCTCTCATTTCATCCTTATCTCTATCTCCTCTTCGTTGCTCTTCTTTATCTTCCTTCTTCGATCGCAAAAAATATTTTAGTTTCAGATTTTGCCATTGAAAATATTTCAGTTTCAGAGGTTGCGATCATAGTTCTGATTAACCTTTTTACTCTTTTTATATGAACAGTTTCTGATCATAGTTCAGAGGTTGCGATTTCATTGCTCAAGTATGGCAATCTCTATCACAACCGCTTCTTCTCACCCTTTAGAATCATAATCACAATAGTTCTCAATCTTTGTATTTTCATCATTTGAAATTTCAGAGGTTGCATTCAAAGGTTGCGATTTCATAGTTCTGAGGTATTCTAATCTTCTTTTTCAGTCCAAGGCTTCACATCCATTAAGTGTTTGTTTGAATGGGTCTGAGAGGTTGTTCCATTGAGCTGTCCATTTCATGGTTATTTTTTGGGTCATAGTTGCAGTGAATTTTCTTTTCTATTCAATGGGGATTGGTTGATGGAAAAATAGTTCTAATTCTTCGTTGGCCAGAAATGAATTAGAAAAATTTTGTAATGAATAATCAAAATTTCTCTCAACAGGGAGATGGGAAGTTTTAAGGGTGTTGCCCCTCTCTGTTCATTAGAGCCAATGATTTCACATTCAAAATCAATGACCCTCCGTGTGGGTGTGGATGTGGAGAAGGTTTGGATCATTCTCTATGTGTGTGTATATAGAATCTCCCTCTTCTTTTTTTGGAAATTATTTTTGGGTAAATTACCCTTTCAAGACTTCTTTTGTTTCGATGAGAAGTGGTTGGTTGTATGTCGTTTTTTCGACCAAAGACCAAAACTCAACCCTTTTGCGTAAATTTCTCCATTGAAAGAGGTCAGGATTTATAGCTTTCTAAGCCACCCATGACTCCTACCGGCGAGAACCCGAACTGCTTTTTGGCGGCACTCGGATGGCCCATGAGAGAGAGCTTCTCATGGGCAACGTTGTTGCAAACCACGACGAGTCACATTCTCACCGATCATGTACAGATCTGAGCCTCACACATATACATGTATAATTGAAAAATGTACATATATATTGAGTTGATTGTGGTATGAAAATTGGGTTAATATTAATTTTTCATTTGCATTGAGGGGAGTCTAATTGTTGGGACTGGTTTCGGTGAGTGTTTGGTTTTATTTTTTTACTTTGATTTGTTATTGTGTTAAACAGTAAAAGAATTGTAGATGTGGATATATTGACTTTTTTGTGTGAAGATTGCACCTTAACAATTTGTTTAGGCATTGGTTTTGCTATCTACTGATAAGAAGGATTAAGATTAAAGCTTATCGTCATATTTAATGGATCTTTCCACAAATTTTCTATCAAATGAATGTTGATTATTCTAGAAATTGTGATTTTTTTTCCATCTCATTTTCTGGCTTGATGTCTCCGCCTGTTGATTTCATTTGTAGATCTGAAGATTTTTATAAATTCAAAATTCACACAACTTTAAAAGTTATATTTATTTTTTAAGGGATTAATAGTTGCAAAGATTATATTTTTATCTTAATGATTTGAGTTAATATTGCCTCTCCTTTCAAATTTCAAAGGTATCAAATTCTTTGTTGGCTTTGTTCTAGAGGCATAAATAATTTTGTATCCATAGTATTAGGTGTTTCGAGAACCCTTTCTATGGTATATTCATTTTTATTTAAGTATATTTTTAGGGTTCATTTGTCTTTATAACCAAGTTATTTATCAAAAATGAGGAAACAAAAGTGTAAATTTTGAATTTTGTTTTTTTATGTAAATGTTACATGTCAATACTTCATTCTCTTTTTATAAAATATTAACAAACTTTTATAAAGGAATTTTTTTTTGTTTTGCCAAGTTTTATAAAGGAAGTTTAAGTTCAATATTCTTAAAAACTATTAGGTTGGCAGTCATGTTTTAAAATGTAAAAAGATTTTATATAATTTTAAAAAAAAATTCACCAACAAAAAAATTCAAATTAAATGTAAAAAAATTAACCCTTAAAAAAATATTGGATAAGGCAACCTTATCGCTTGCCAAATTGGTGCGTAATATTGTTTTCAAGAATATTTCTTCTAAATTAGTAATAATTTTTTGGTAATGGAAATGGTATAAATCTAGAATTTTTAACCTGGAAAATATTTCAAAATTTTAGTGTACAATGTAAATTTAAAATTAATAAAATGTAAGTCACACAATAATGATGTTATTATTTTGAAAACAATGGGTGATCCAATTTTCAATGGAATTAAGGGGAACTATGGATCATGGAAATTGATTTAAAATTAATAAAATGTAAGTTACACCATAATGATATTATTTTGAAAACAATGGGTGATCCAATTTTCAATGGAATTGGTATGGGAAGTATGGATCATAGAAATTGAACACGGATTGTGAAAAAAAATACATAGAAGGATATCGGATAAATGAGAAAGGAACCTTTTTTGACCATTGAATTATGACCATCCATTTTTGTCAATTAAATAGTAAACAACAAAAAAATATTTGGATAAATTATACTATACTCATTTATGTGTAGGTAGCATTGGTTATCCTTAGCTACATTTTAATATATTTTGGGTTTGATTGAGTTCTCGGTTGTTTTCTGATTTCAATTCCACATGTTATGTTATGTTATGTTATGTGTAGGTATTCTAGACAAAGCATCAACCCAAGAATCGGCCTTATCCTCCTCTAATGAAATTCATATAATTGGATTACATTTATCTTATAAATAAATAAATAAATTACTTATCTTAAAAATTATATTATCCGTTCAATTTTCTAAGATAAATTTGATCAAATTAATCAAAAAAATTTTACTCACTCTTTTGGCGTATGACAATATAATGCTTGTTTTTCTTATGTAGTTAGAATTTGATTGGCAACAGTAACACTAACTGATGTGCATTTTAATTTTAATTTCTTTTAAATTGCAGAGTATTGGTTGGTGTGCATTATTTGATATTAAATTTTTTTTTTTATAATTGATTTGTTTGAAATTGTAAAGTGTAGTCTATTAAATAGATTTTTATAATTGCATTTTAATCTTAAATTTAAATAGTGTTATGATTACAATTATATTATAATCTTAACATTATTTACACCGTTCTTCAGCAACCAAGATACGCTAGTATATATATATATCACTAAAGAGGGAAGAAATTTATGAACTTTGACTTTGATCTTCATTTTGTAGCCACACACTGAAAAAAACAAGCCTTTATGATTTTGATTTTGATTTTGATTTTGATTTGTCATAAGAAGCGTAACTAAAAAATGCTACCTTTTAGTCCACAATTGCCAACCATATTTCTAAGGTGAGTAATGTTGCTCAAAATTTAGAATGAAAACGACTAATTTTGTAACGTCCTCAAAATAAACCCATAATACATAATATTAACATGCGGAGTTATAAAGAAATAAAGTATCTTACTTCATTCATCAGAGTACTATAAGATAAAAACATCATAATAAATGTCCTATGGGCTTACATCTTGCCAAGCCAACACTTGGACACAATTCCATGAGTTCTAACTCAAAACAAATAAAGCCCTAGGCTTGAATGTTTACATAATTCAAATAAAACAACTAAAACAAATAAAACAAGTCTTCATGTCCAAATCCTCACAAGTTAAGTCTTTGGAGGTAGTGAACCACCTGAACCTAAAAATGAAGTTCCCATATAGGGTGAGCCACCAAGAGAGAAATACTAAACCAAGCATAAGAATTAACTAAAGTAGTAGTAATTCCGATACATGGTTAACACAAGATAATCAATTTACAATTTATTGACACGAATGCCTACATTGTCTATGACACATGGTCTATAACACCCTTTTTCTTTCCATTTACACGCATATGGCTCTCGAACCTCGCCAAACAACTCAACAAGGATAACAAATCGTTAAACCTTTCTTATAACACAATAAACACACATGCTAGTGTTATACCACTCTTAATCAAATTCACTTCCATACTTCCCAACCGATACACATGGTGGCGATGTATCATAATAACAAGAAATAGAAATATTTCTATCATCAATAAGCACCCACATATGAGATGCTACCGAGTCCATCCCCTATCTCCTCCCAACAAATCCGGTTTAGAGGTCCATCTCCTATCTTCCCTAAACCGCGAGTTCATCCCCATCTCCTCTAAGACCAAATGCATATGCCACATAATCAATACTTGACATACACAACATATAATCAATACACCGAATAGTCTATATTAATTCAACAAATGATAAATGACTCAATTTCGCTTATACCTAAGTCGCATGCAGGTCTACAACAATCAATGGCTATCCTCCACCGATAGCCCAAAACAATTATTTCTAAACAAGAAATAAATATAACAACACAATTGAAATTTCATCATTCTCATAAGTAAGCATTTAAATTACTCAATTACACAGCTTAAATCACTAAGTTCCCCAATCTCATGATTTAAACCCACTATCACAATTTTCCTTAAATTAATTATATAAATTAATCTATAACAAACCCTAAGGTTTCTCCCAAAATTCCCAAACTACCCCCACATACCAAAATACCATCACTTAGGATTAAACGATAAATGGAGTAGGAAATCCCTCACCAAGCTAAAGAACCCAAAAGAAGAAGATGAAGATGATAGCCCAAATTCCAAAGTGCTCCAAATTCAAGTTTGTTCGGATTAAATGCAAGCCCTCACTCCCCTCTATCTTTTTGTAAAGCAACTAGGGTAAAAACACACCCTAACTAGATCAATCCTAGGAGAGAAGGTGTTTAGAGAAGAAGAGAACTCGGAATTAGGGTTTGGGATCAAAAGAGGATGAAAATCGCTAAAATCCCGCCAGAGCGAGTATCGACAGCTCGCCGGCGAGGACTGGTCGCCGAGCGACTGCACACAAGAAAACCGACCTCGCTGAGCGAAGAGAAGCTCGCCGAGCCAAAGACAAAACTTACTCGCCGAGCGAAGGAAAGCTCGCCGAGCCAAGATACACCGCCTCGTGTCTAGGTATCGACGCAACTCGCCGAGCTAAGAAATTCTCGCCGAGCGAAGAACCAAAATAAAGACCTCGCCGAAGGAAGAGAAGCTCGCCGAGCGACAAACCAAAATTGAACATCAACACTTGGTTTCTAAACCCAACCAACCTGCAATCATCCTGCCCAAAACATCTTATAACTCAAGAATAAGGAATTAAAGGACAACAACAACAATAGTAAGACCATCGAATCTATGAAACATAAGTTCGAATATGATAATCAAATGGGAAAAGACCGGGGTCGCTATAACCTCCCCCCCTTAAAAGAATTTCGTCCCCGAAATTAAGCATAAGTTTGTAAAAATAAATTTTCTCAATTCCCAAAACATTATAAACCAATAATAAGCAACTTGACCCAAAACCGGTCACTTCATCTCTTATCAAGAGGCATCTCACTATATATATAAAACAATATATATTTCAACCTGCATCAAGATCATGCATTATTCCTTTCAATGTTAACAATTTCCATATCATATTCAATCTTATGATATAAACAACACATTCAATATATAAATGTTATATTTCACTTCCATAAAAAGATAAGTTCAGATGTTAACATTAAACCCAAAACATTCTCAATGTTTTCCAACTTAAGACATATATATAAAATTCTCAATTTCCACAATATTATATAATCTAAA